>OX122910.1:3560465-3577965 GCA_944738965.1 Nebria brevicollis
TACAACGCAACTCGCTGGCACCTAGCGAGAGCGTTTCTCACGTACTCGAAGTTCGTTCGTTCATACCATACCCCAGCTGCATACGTCATGGCCGCAAGAATCATACCCTTGTAGACGACGCGAACAGCGCGCCGCCCCAAGCCCCAATCTCTCCTGAGGACTCGACGAAGTCCTCCAATCGCGCTCGTCACTTTCATCCTTAACATTCGCAGATGCGGTTTGAAGTCCATTCTTTCACTCATACTGACGCCTAGGTAAGTAACCTCGCGCGCGTACGTCACTTGCATTCCATCCAGTCTCACGTTTGGTGCCCTACGCACGGACAACCTCCCCTTCATCAGCATACACACTGTCTTCTCACGAGACACATCTACACCAACCCGACCACCCCATTCACTCGCACAGTTCATACCGATAGAGCCACGCTCCTCCAACTCCCTTCTGCTGTTCCCCTCGACCAACAACAGAAGATCGTCGGCGTAGGCAATGGTCTCTATCCCCCTCGCCGTCAAATCATGCAACAACTCATCCATCATCATGTTCCAAACCATGGGGCCACACACTGAGCCTTGCGGACACCCGCGCTCGACATTCTTCCATACAGTATCATGCATACCTGAGATACAGACCCGTCTGTTCTCGAAATAACTCACCCAGAGATCCTGCTCGGCACAGTCCATTTGCGCTAGCTTTCGCAGGGTGCAACCCCAATTGAGGTGATCGAAGGCACCCCGGAAATCTACAAATATACCCAATACATACTGGCTTTGTGAGCCACTCACGAAGGTCTTCGCCCTATACAACGCATCGACAGTTGACTTTCCACAGCGAAAGCCATACTGCCTATCACTCATACTTGCAGCTAACTTATCTTCCATCCGATTCACCATCATGCGTTCCAACACTTTGCTCAGTACTGGAAGGAGACAGATCGGCCTGTACGATCTAGGGTTCGATCTAGGCTTCTCTGCCGACTTCAACAGTACGCAGACTTTCGCCTGCTTCCACACGGTAGGGAAGTACCCTGCATTCAGACAACTATCAAACATAACTTTCACGTGGTCAGGGATTGCCCACCATAGTCGGCGAACAATCTCCGGCCCAAACCCATCTAAACCTGCTGCACGCTTACACTTCATTCTCATGACTGCACCGTTTATCTCACCGGGTGTAAATTCTTCCCTGTTAACATTCGTTCTTACATGTGCGACCTCAGGCTCATTTACACTTCTGGCGGGAAAGAATTCACCCAACAGGATCTCTACACTCTCTCTCCACGTTCGTGCTTTAACCCCATTCTTTTCCATCATGCAAATCACATCACCCCACTTGCGCTTCCCTCTGCATACTTTATACACTTCACCCCATGGTTCAGCATTCCCTCTAACTCTTACATACTCGCGCCAGCTGCTTTCCTTTGTCGCGTGAAGGGTTTGTTTGTACAGCTGTTCGTGGCGCTTCCATTCACGCTTGTAGTAAACTACATCCACATTCACTCTCTTCCTCATTCGCTGGTACTCACGTCTCGCCTTCCTGGCGGCCCTCCTCATTCGCTGAAGCTCATCCGTCCACCAAGAGTAGGGCTTACGCCCTCGGCCTACCCTTTTCCGAAGCATTCTGTTACATACAAGCGTTAAGCGCTCATTCATTTGTCGCACTTGATCATCCACATTCAGTCGCTGGAATTCCCCAATGCTGTCACCGGGGAATTCAAACGCAATCATTCGCATAAATTCATCCCAATCGACGTTGCTTGTACTCCACCCAGGTGCAGCGGCCACTGGCCTGCGTGCCCTGCGGTGGCCAAGCTCTATAAGAATCGCGTTGTGGTCACTCATACTCCATTCAGGCTTCAAAATCCAGCTTTCACCGAGGCCACCCCCAAGAGACCCCCTCATGAGGGTGACGTCGATGTCGCTTTCTCCTTGTGCCGAGCTGAATGTGAAGCATTCACTTGGTTCGTTCATGACCCGGGCTTGGTGCTGAAGGATGAAATCCTCCAGCAACAAACCTCTTTCCTCACTCTCACGATATCTGTGGCCAATCTTACTATACCACAACGGCGACACGGCGTTAGCATCCATACCGACAAAAACACATATATCGTTCGCAACATCAAACACTCTCTCCAGGTACTCTAAATGGACCGCCAGGGCCTGCCCGAACTGGCAGTAGACGGACGTGATATACACCTCGCCGAAAACACCCCCAATCCATACACATACCCCATGCTCAGTAATCAAATCATTCACGGCCACAACGTCAAACACACCGTTGACGACTATGGCCGCCTTCGCACCGCCTCTTTCATTCGCAATCACTTTCATGTTAGGTGGAAGTCCACTCACTTTCCCATGCGCAACGTACGGCTCTTGAAGAACGGCCACATGTACGTTTTCATTCATCAAAGTCATACCAACATCCAACATAACCTCATACGACCGCTGACAATTCAACTGGAGTATTCTCAAAACACTCATCACTCATTCGATTCTCTTTCCTTCATCCGGACGAGCTCTCTCTTGTACATCGGGCAATCCTGGCTTACAACGGAGTGCGCGCTCGGAAGCTTGCGCATGCCACAGTTCCTACATTTCGGGGAAACATGCTTACAATCACTCATCACGTGTCCAGCCACACCACACTTCTTGCAGAGACGCTGCTTTTCTTTACACTCATTCATCCTGTGCCCATACCCATAACATTTGTAACATTGCTGTACACGGTCGAATGCCCTCACCTTATACCCCTTCCATCCCACATACACTCGTTCGTTATTAATCATCCATTCCCTTGCTTTAGTCGGCAACTCTAAAACAAGGTTTCCACATTCATCCCCCTTTTTCCCATTCCGTGATACAATTCTCACTCGCTCTTTCCACTCATTCTCCGTCAACACGTTTTTCATATTACGTTCGTACAGTTCACCCATGAACTCATCCATAGTCTCCTGGTTGCTGACATCGTAGACTATTACCTTCGGACCCGCCCTCCGTGGCTCGGAGACGGTTAACCCCAGGTCCTTGAACTTGTCACAGTCCTTGAGGGCCTGGAGGTCCTTCTCCGAGGCCACTTCTATAGCGAGTCCTCCGGCCCGCGTCTTCCGAGTGCCAACAACCTTGTCCCAGTCGCTCACGGCTGGTCGCACACTCTTTTGCACCATCTGCTCGATGTTTGCACTGGTCACGGCCTTATCTTTCGTGTTTACAACACATGCGAATGTTCGTCTGCGTGGTGCTGGTGTGGGCAGCGCTGGTTTTATATAGCTCTCTTTAGCCACTTTCGGCGAGGCTGCTTCAATGCCCCCGTCTATCTGTTTGGCCTCCTTCATCCGCCATAAACTTGAAGTCATCTCCTCAATTTTGCCCCCCATGCGTTCGTTGCAGAGCAGCACGTTTGTTAAGAGTTCTTCGTACTCTGCAACTCTATCTAGCAAGAACCTTGCCGACGACTTGCTGACCCGGTTGCATTCCTCAGACACATACGCTCGCATTCTTTCACCAATCTCGCGCATACGACTCAAATTCGAGTCCTTGTACACTACATTCATACTGGAAGAACGTTCATCCCGCTCTTCCGGTCGGACCCTTTTCCGCGCACCAGATGCCTCCGTGTTCTTGACAGCTGGCGGGATACCCTCGTCCATGCACTCGACGTCATCGCGGACCCCAGCTGCTGGCTCCGTCATCGTGACGGCCTGTGGTGGCCCTATCGCCAACCAATAAGGGCAGCAGCGGGAACACACAGAAAGAACGGCACAAACTACCACAAGACACGTACACTACAGTTGGCAAGATAAAATATCGTGTTACAAACACGATTTGTAACACGAGTTTTAACTTGCCACACTCACGTAACAACGATAAAAACGATTTAAAGGTTACGTATAGAAACAAAACGATACAGGAAATAAACAATTATTTGAGAAACACGTAAGAGATGTTTTTAATGCTAACGAGCTATCAAAAACACGTCTGTCTCCAACCGAGTTAGAACACAGACTAGTAGTAGATAGGGACAGTGGGAATCTCGTTAATCCATTCATGCGCGTCACTAATTAGATGACGAGGCATTTGGCTATATTAAATAGCGCTCAGTTAATGCGTACTTTGTAACTTAAGATGTTCCCACTAGTTAGCAGTGATAGGGGATACAGGTCTATCTTATCTTCGTTTTATAGTGCTGATAGCCTGTATCCGCAATTTAAATTTTCATCGAGCTTGTATCCGAGTAGGTGTTATCGTGATCAGGTTGATGTATTTTAGTGCAAATAGTCCGGTCAGCGGTTTGGGGGTCTCCTCTTCCAAACAGATGTCATGAATGTTCTATGGAGCGTGGCGCCCCATTTTAGGCAAGAATGCACTAATGAAGCCATAAGATGGTTAGGCATACGGAGGTGAGCTGCGGCCTCGGTATTGGCTCGGGGCCATATACCACGTGCTCCAATGAGCACTGGATGAAAGGCAAAAGTCTTGCCAGGCCATTTACGGGTAGCAGCCTCTATAAACTTTGGGTTGTTATAAACTAGCGTCTTAGCGGCATGGCTTTCTGCCAGGCTTCTGGTACCTTCCCAGCTCACTTGGACATCGCTGATGACCAAGGAGTCCTGGGAGGTGTGGACGACTAAATCGGGCTTATAGAGCTGACCGTCCTCGTGGCGAACGTGAGGCTCAACCTCTGTTGTGAACTTGAGGGATCTAGTGTGCCGTGCGATTTTGGCCACGATTTCGTTATGCCTATTTATTCGTTCGAAGTGGGTGACGGGGCACCCCTGCAAAATGTGTGATGCAGACTCGATCTTGTCGCATCCTGCTCTGCAAAGGCGTTGATCAAGGGGTTTCCCCGGCATCCCACGACAAGGCAAGTTGTTTGTGCGCAGTTGTACTGCTTTAACGAAATCCCGGCCAGTCCAACCTTTGGGCTTGGTGAGGATCCAGGAGCGGCTTGCCGCATTGTCCGCGGCCTCCTCGATTCCTTTACTAAACGGTCTTATAGACATTTGCTCCCTCCAGAACGCGTCCGGATTGCCCAAATGGGCGAGGCGCTGAATTTTCAATTCAAGACTTAAAGTAGGTTCATGGGGAGCAATTGTCTTCACAATGGTATCATCTAATTTTAGGGACGTCATTCTATCCAACATGATGTGGGGGATCTTATTCCTCAATTGGGTCAAGCCTAGCCCTCCATCTCGTGGCTTAGCGTAAAGGAACTGGTTTCCCGTGTGGGTCCCCAGGTGCAAAATCCTTTTTGCTGATCTTCTAATGGCTCTGTCGCAATCCGACAATGTGGAGGCTTGAATAGAGGGGCTTTGGAGGCCATAGAACAAACGGGGGATTACGTGTAGTTTCAGCAAGTGAAATTTCTGGTCTGGCTTTAAGGGGGCCTTTTCAAGATTCTTTAACCAGGTAAGTAGGTTAACTACTCCTGGTTTAGAGTTCCCTGAAGCGGTAAAGTTCAGTCCTAGATATCGGAAAATTTGGACGTCGGCGATGGCGCGTATGTATTGCTTCCCAATCCTAAAGGTTGCCTTAGTGCGTGGCACGGATTTCCCGCTAACCACTGCAGCGCTGATGGAAACGCATTTTTTGGCATTTAAGCTCATGCCTCGTGATTTGAGAAACATTTCCGCAAGATCTAAGGTAATCGCCATATCTGTCTCTTTATCTTCTAATAAAACCAGGTCGTCCGCAAAGGCGATGGATGCCACTTTAAGTCCCGGGGCCAGAGTTCCACCTGGGCGTGTCGCGTTGAGCTTGTCAATAAGCTCGTCAACGACGATGTTAAAGAGGAGTGGGCTGAGTGGATCACCCTGTTTCACTCCTCTATTAAAACGAATCTTCCTCGTAGTTCTATCGCCCACCGTTATAGTGGTGTGGGCGTTCAGTGTGTCCAGTATGTAGCTAATGGACGGAGGATCCAGGCCCACTCTATTTAACGCTCTTTTGATCGAATGATGTGACACACTGTCAAAGGCCTTCCTAACGTCGAGCGAAAGCAGGTTATACGCCTTACCCTTAATCCGTCTGGATTTAATATAGTGGTCGACCGTTAGGGTGTTTGCCAGTGTGCCATCGATCTCCCTAAAGCCGCGCTGTAATGGGTGGAGGGTGAGCGAGGCCAGGCGCTTAGCTAAAATCCGGTGTAGCAGTCTCTGAACTGCTGAGCTAATCGTGATCGGTCTCCAATTTGACGGATCCTTGGGGTCCCCTTCCTTAGGCACAAGAATCGTGCGCGAAGCACGCCATGAAGATGGCGTAGTGCGTCGACACAGGATGACGTTATAAAGGATGCTCAATTGCTCTACTGGGCATTTCTTAACCTGGGCCACGATGATTCCATCTGGTCCCGGTGAAGAATTGGTCCAGGTCTTAATAGATGAGAGTATTTCAGATGCCTGTATCGGATGGTAAATTGAGAAGGAAGGACTGACCACCGTAGGTTCTGTGTCCTTGGGTGACTGCGCCTCAAATATGCCTCTATAGAGGGTTTCCACTTCATGAATGGAAGGGAGGATGGAATCTCCGAGAATGGGAGTCCCGCTGATGATGTTATGTGCCAGGTCTGTCCTGTTCTTTTTGAACAGATCCTGACACTTTTTATATTCCGCCACTCTTCTTCTCTTAGCATTGAGTGGTCGGGCAGTTTGCTGTGTTTTAAGACCAGCGCTGTTTGTGAGGTTTCTAGGAGGTTTGCGTAATTGCGTTGGAAAAACTGCCTCAAGCCATGTTCCTAGAGCTACGTCTAAATCCTTTAAGGAGCCCGTGAGTGCTGAACCGATGAGACTGATCGTTTTCTCATCGGCCGTTTCTTGGGCCAAAAGGAGCGCTTCTAAGAAGGCATCATCTAGTTGTTGTGAAGGGATTTCAGGCGTTTCATGGCCTAGTGACATCGTGGTGTCACTTCTTGGATCTATCACCAAACCTAAGTTGGTTGGTACTGTTGCCAAGCTCGTCTCCCCTGTGAGATGTTCGGGAGTTTTGCGAGCGGCAATGGAGGCCACCTTTGTTGATATAGGAGGCGGCATATTGGTTATGGTCCCTGTTTCAGTTCCCAGGGTGCGGCTGCTTTTGGAGGGTTGCCCCAAAGCCGCTGGTGAGGACATCTTTCTCTTTTTATCCCCTCCAGAACTTACGGAGGGTTTGCCCGGTATTGTGGCAAGAGAGCGGTGGTCCAATTTCTTCCTGATCGGAGCAGGTTGTAAGACGGGAGACGTAGATGGCTTGCGTTTCTTCTCCGCCTTTTTTGAAGTGGTAGATGGTGAGACATACAGTGATGTAGGTGTGCTCTTGTCGCGGGTGTCCATTGTAGATGAAGTGCTGGCTGATGCTGAGCTGATTTCAGCATACGACTTCGTCATGAAAGGTCTTATCTCGACGGAAGTTTCGGGAGTACTAAGGCTAGGTGTTATAGCCCCTGGTGGGGAGAGCGTGATCGTAGGTATCGGACTAGTGGAGGTAGAAGGAGGCCGTGGTTTAAAAATGGTTTCAACTGCCTTTTCTTTCTGCCTCCGCTTGGCCTTTTCCAGAAAGCTCTGGTACTCTGGCTTTTCTCGCCGGTAACGGATTTGATGTTGTGTTAGACCCGTTGCCTTTTCAATTTCTTTGTAAGATATCGCTCCTTTCCTACTAAGGGCCTCGATCTCAGCGATCTGGTCCATGAGAACAGCTTCTGAAGCGGGTAGTTTACCTTCCAGTTCTTTCCGGTATGCCCAGGGGTGGGCCCGGCGCTCGTGCTGGCGCACGGCTGCGTAATCTGAGAAGGCCATCTTACAATGGATACATTTTGAGCGGTCTCTTGTACCGCAGTCTTTGCTATGTCTAGCTAGGCTGCTCTTGAGCTTGTAAGTCTTCCCACAGCTATCACATTTGAATGCTTCATCGGGATTAAGCTCGGTACTATGGGGGGGTTGCCGAGAGCTAGATACAGTCATAGCTCCGTGACTTTTTACGGTTGAGGCAACCCCTGAAGGACCCGCAGTAACTGCGGTTTTTAACGGAATAGTGCTCTTCGTTAAAGTCGGAGTAGCTCCTCGAGAGGAGGCTCCAGATGTTGGAGTGCGGTTTTTGTCATCAGTATGGGCTCCTGGGGGGTCAGGGGTGGACGAGCCCATGGCCATCCCATCCGAGGCTTATCCTTATTATCCGTACCTTAATCGACAAATGAGAACTGGGGTGGTAACCCAGAACTCGCCGCGATAGCCTGCCACAAAAATCCACCGGTGAGCGCCCAAAAGGGTGTAATGGCTCGGCACTTGGTTTAACCCTTCCCACCGGTGTCGATCCGCTAGTATTTGCATGAACATGGTTCACAGCGCCGCAACGTGAAGGCTACTAGACGGTCTTGGTCCAGGAGAGGCGATTAGTTGCGCTTCACAGGACCCTGTCAGTTGCTCGGGTATTAAATCCCTAAGTACACGACTTGGACCATTGAGCCTACTTAGTTCAGCCCACTGGTGGAGCACTTTTGACCATCATGTTATTCTCAAGGGTCGGCATCTAGCCACTAGCCTTAAGAGAGTCATAGTTACTCCCGCCGTTTACCCGCGCTTGCTTGAATTTCTTCACTTTGACATTCAGAGCACTGGGCAGAAATCACATTGCGTCAACACCCGCTGGGGCCATCGCAATGCTTTGTTTTAATTAGACAGTCGGATTCCCCAGGTCCGTGCCAGTTCTGAGCTGTACGTTAAATGGCGGCCGACGAGGACATCCAGCGATAGCGTGAACCATCCGACCCAGAGCCTCATAGCAAGTAAGTTCCGTGGGAGGCCAAGGCACGGGACCGAGTTTGGATTCGCGCAAGATTCACGAAAGCACAGTGGCACACACGCATGTACGCGGTCGACAGACCGTGGACAGGTATGACGTATACAATCGTTTCACTAGTCTGCACCTCGCCCAGGCCCGGCACGTTAGCCGAAACCCACTTCGCTTACCCGCCCGACACGCCCCGCACCCCAGAGCCAATCCTTATCCCGAAGTTACGGATCCAATTTGCCGACTTCCCTTACCTACATTATTCTATCGACTAGAGGCTCTTAACCTTGGAGACCTGCTGCGGATATGGGTACGAACCGGCGCGACACCTCCACGTGGCCCTCTCCTGGATTTTCAAGGTCCGAGGGGACAATCCGGACACCGCCGCAACTGCGGTGCTCTTCGCGTTCCAAACCCTATCTCCCTGCTAGAGGATTCCAGGGAACTCGAACGCTCAAACAGAAAAGAAAACTCTTCCCGGATCTCCCGACGGCGTCTCCAGGTCATTTTGGGTTACCCCGACGAACTCTCTTGCGAGGGCCCGAATTTTTAACGGTTCCGCTGCCGGGTTCCGGAATAGGAACCGGATTCCCTTTCGCCCGATGGGTGTGATACCAACAAAAATAAAAAATTCTTTTATATACAGAAAAAGAAGTGTGTGTGTGTATGAGATACATCATATATGATCGAATCTTATACTAGATGAAAACACATCATCACGAAAATAAACTACACATCAAACATTATCCACTTTCCATCTCGCCGCAAATACACACACATGTAACTTATGTTATGGTGTTGACAGGACGACAGAGAGATATATGTATATTTTATATATTATACACGATATACAAACATTATATACCACATACTATGCGCACAAACAACAACTACAACTTCAACTAGCACTATCTAGGAGGTTGTTGTTGATGATGATATATCTATATAGAGGAGACACACACAGTGTATCATATATATGTCACATAATGATGTATATAAAAATGTATACCTCTTTTTGTAAATATATTTTTATATATTCAAATTTTTCCTCACCATAACAGCACCTATATACAGAGTGATATGTGCGTACCGACAGATAGACGAGATATATATAGAAAAGTGATGTATTGTGATAATACGTTGATACTCACCACACGAACACATATCGCAGCAAACTAACTTACATACATACATACATAGCAGCACAAACATCCACACACACACATAATCATCACATCAATCACAATCAAGGTTAATGCATTCTTTAGATGATTTGTATGGGGATGTGTATTGTGTTGCTGCTGCTGTTCTTGTTGTTGTTGTTGTGCGAGGGATGTGTAAGAGCAGCGCGTGCGTTATTTTCTATATGCAATGAATGTATATATATATCAAATATTATAAAAATGTATATATGTATTTTTATGTATCTCTTTCTCAACACTCATCAATTTCGTATTTGTATATATAGTGTTTTTTCTATATAGCATTTGATTGAAACACACCAACATCAACATCGGATTTCTCCTAGGGCTTAGGATCGACTGACTCGTGTGCAACAGCTGTTCACACGAAACCCTTCTCCACGTCAGTCCTCCAGGGTCTCGCTGGAGTATTTGCTACTACCACCAAGATCTGCACCGACGGCGGCTCCAGATGGGCTCACGCCCAATCCTTCTGCGCTCACCGCCGCGACCATCCTACTCATCGTGACATAACGGTGCTCGACCACGCGTACGCAGTTAACAAAACATCCGAATTGCCACGACGGTAGAGTATAAGCATGACACTTTAGCGCCATCCATTTTCAGGGCTAGTAACTTCGGCAGGTGAGTTGTTACACACTCCTTGGCGGATTCCGACTTCCATGGCCACCGTCCTGCTGTCTTAAGTTACCAACGCCTTTCATGGTATCCCATAAGTGTCAATTTTGGCGCTTTAACTCTACGTTTGGTTCATCCCACAGCGCCAGTTCTGCTTACCAAAAGTGGCCCACTTGGCATTCATTGATCCGATCTCCGGCTTCATGCGTTAAGCAAGCCGGAGATCTCACCCATTTAAAGTTTGAGAATAGGTTGAGGCCGTTTCGACCCCAATGCCTCTAATCATTCGCTTTACCGGATGAGACTCATTCACAATTTTGTGTTATTCAATCGAATGCCAGCTATCCTGAGGGAAACTTCGGATGGAACCAGCTACTAGATGGTTCGATGAGTCTATCGCCGCTATACCAAGTTCTTACGATCGATTTGCACGTCAGAATCGCTACGGACTTCCATCAGGGTTTCCCCTGACTTCATCCTGACCTGGCATAGGTCACCATCTTTCGGGTCCCAGCGTGTACGCTCTAGATCCGCCCCAACTCGCAATGAGTGTGAGGGACGGTCCGGGAGTGCGAGGCTTCACCGACAATTGGGAAGCCCATCTTCCCTTAGTTTATGTAAAAATTATAAACTTTTACTTTCATTTCGCCTTTAGGTTTAGTTTGTGTATCTGACCCAATGACTCGCGTACATGCTAGACTCCTTGGTCCGTGTTTCAAGACGGGTCCTGAAAGTACCCAAAGCTCAGACGTCGCCGACGGGTGACGCGGGATCGGTTACATAGCCCATGCGACCAACAGTAATGCGAGTGCGGAATCGGCACCAGTCCAATTTCCACGGTCTACACAGAGTTTACTTGTCACAGGGTGTGAAAACGCTCCGCTACAAAAGAGCAGCGACCCACCACCTGACGGTTTCTACCATCGAGTCACCTGCCGGGATACCGCTAAGGTCTGTGCGACAACAGGCACGCTACTGCGAATAAACTCAGCAAACGGTGTTGCCGTACAGGCTGTCCTTATAGCGCGGATACCATAGACAAGTGCCCAATGGGTCGCGACGCATCTACTAGGATAGAAATGCACACCTCCTGCAGTAAACAGCACTGATAACGGGGCGTCCAGCACTACAACGGCGCGAACCGAGGCAGCACGAAGACGTCCCATGTAAAACGTTACCAGTGTGCTACCACAGGCGAGGTGATTGAATCTCTCCCTTCGAATAGTTCGGGTTTCTCAGGTTTACCCCTGAACGGTTTCACGTACTATTGAACTCTCTCTTCAAAGTTCTTTTCAACTTTCCCTCACGGTACTTGTTCGCTATCGGTCTCGTGGTTATATTTAGCCTTAGATGGAGTTTACCACCCACTTAGAGCTGCACTCTCAAGCAACCCGACTCTAAGGAGAAACCCACCCGGACGTGGTAACGGTCACTACGGGCCTGGCACCCTCTATGGGTGTGTGGCCCCGTTCAAGAAGGACTTGGACACGTTACACACTTACCGCGTTAACTGGGCTCTCCTAAACACCACATTGCCCTGTAGCCGTTTCCGACTACGGGCTTCGGTGCTGGGCTTTTCCCTGTTCGCTCGCCGCTACTAAGGGAATCCTTGTTAGTTTCTTTTCCTCCGCTTAGTAATATGCTTAAATTCAGCGGGTAGTCACACCTGCTCTGAGGTCGCATAAATAAATATAGATATAGATATATATTAATATATTTCTATTATATATTATTAAAAACTTTCACGATATATGCTATATCGTTATCAGAGAATACAAGTTGCACATACACACAGAACACGTATTACGTTTCCTGCACTCATAATGTACAAAAACCATTATAAACACACACATCGTAATCAACAGGCAGGTCCGAGAGACAATATGTGCAATATGTGTAGTTGTTGGTTTCGTAACACTCGGCCTCTTTGACATTTTTTTGGTGTATAACATACACACACACACACACACAAAATAAAAAAACACTCATATAGAAAAAGATATCTCAATTGACACCACCTCTACGTCTCAAGTAGACGACCCAAACTCACACCAGTCGTCACCATAAATTCTCTAACCACGGCATATATCACACATCATAACCAAATAGCCAATACAGTTTATGTAGAATATAACTATAGACGTATTATGAAGGAGTGGTGGTGATCTACACCACCATCACCAACATGACTGCACGAACAAATTTGCTATATAGTGTATATTGGAATATCTCAAGTGGCCGTCACATTTGTAGTTTACATAGATTTTCAGTGTATTAGAATCATCATCCGCATGCAGCATACAATAACGATACACGGTGTTTTTGACGTAAGTTACGGACAGAGTATAGTGAGAACATGAACAACGTCAGGTCACTTACACTCTACATCATCGCAAACAGTGTATATAGTTAGGTAAAGAGAGTGATCGCGTGTAAAAGGTCTTGATCGGTATAGGGGGCAACTACAACAGCAACAACATTTTTCGTATATATTTCCCCACATACAAATATACTACACAAACTGCCTCAGAATTGTATTGTATAACGGAGAGTGTGACAAATGTTAGATATATAATTAAGTGAACATACACAACAACACAACAACACATATATATATGTATAATGTGTGATTTTGTAAACTGATCTGTGCTATATAGTTCAAAGCAAACACTGTGCGCTTAAATGTTGAACGTAACAATTTGTATGAGTAGGGACGCTTGGTCTTTGCTTGAACGACCACTGGAATCGTGTAAGTGTGCACAAGTATACGTACGAGTAGTAGTAAACTTGTTTAATTGCACAAATACAGAGACACTGGGACACGTCCAGACCGATTGTATACTCTTGTTACTTAACACACACACAGTGAGTGACAGTGAACACACAGTTTTAACATTCACAACACAATATAGTAATATATAATATATATTTATATATAGTGTGTGTTTGCGTGCAGAGATTCCCTCTAATAACTAACATTGCACTAGCATCTCCTCAATAAACTCCCACAGCGTATTGATAGTAATATACTTTATATAGATATGTGGGTGTGTATAGAAATATAAAAACATTGGAGTGATGATGTTGCCACAAGTTCCTATAACCCTGCCATACAAGAGACTTCTAAATTTGAACACTCACTTACAGAACAACTGTTCTCATAATGATAATAATGATATTATTATGTATATTATGTGATAATGTAAAGACGGACGAGCGCTACCCACTCTGGTCACACTCTGGCCGCACAGCATTAATACGTAAAGACACACTAAAATGTGTGTAAAGTTATACGAGTATGCGATGTTTAATATATAAATGTGATAATAATACGACTATGCGTTCTCTAGCGTTTGTGCCGTTGACTTGAGACCGATATATACACACAAAATTGTATTGGCATATACGGCTTGGTTTCTTTCTTTCTATATAGTTATTTATAATAGCTATAAATATGATATAAAGTGTAGTATAGAGAGTAAAATATTATGGTTTCTAGTGGTGTGTAGGACGACACACACGAGACGACAGTGATGTCGATATCTATGATTTTTCTATAATATTAGAGTGAATTTATATATGTATGTATTAATGTATATATATATGCTAGTACCATGACAGAAGAGGCTTCTCTTTGTGAAACTACTGACAACAACAACAGCAGCAGCAGCACACTGACTACTACGGTGTTGTCGGATTGTGTTTTGGTCTATTATGTACGAGTACAAGTCACACGCGTGTGTGTATGTGTTTGAGTATCTTAATAACACATATACGCTACCGGTTAGGTTTGCGACGAACTGTATCAACATATAACACATCAGATGCCCGCGCGTCTATAGCGCTTGACAAGTGAGTGGTGTTTTACTACTCAGTCGCCGCTCACCTTCTATTTAAGGAACCGGGCTGGGTTTGGTATATTAAACTGTATACATGTTTAAAAAAGTCCCAGTCCACAGAGTGTTCTCTGTATATCTAAATATATTCCAATATATTGAATATTGATAATAAATAAAATAATACACATATTCACTACGGGGACTCCTCTGTCACACAGAGTAGAGTACAGACTATGAAATGGTGGTGTGTTGTGTTTTGTAGGTGTGTGTGTGTGTGTATATTGTACGTCTGCGAGTGCAAAATCACAGACGCACACACATCATCTACAACATCAACCGGCAAACACACAAACATCAACCAGCCACACGCACAGACGGCAGAACAATTTTATACATCAGAATAACCCCAACGCCGGATACCCAACATCGCCTGACATCTATTACACAGCAACACATAACCACCGGTGTGTGTGTGTGTGCGCCGTGAATCTGCTCGCGTTGTCTGTATACTCGAACTACTGTGTGTTGTGTGTGTGCGCATGTGTGTGTACTGTTGTTTAATCAAGTACATGTTAGAGACAGAGTGTTTTCCTCTGTCTAAATTTAGTAGCAATGATTGAACGCGAATACAAAACAGCAACAGCAGCAACAGCAACAGCAGCAGCAGCAACAGAAGCAACAGCAGAGACAGCAGAAACACACACACACACTAGTGGTGGCAGCGGTGTATACTGAAGACCGGCAGTCTGGTAATTGTAATACGACCCTCAGCCAGGCGTAGTCCAGGAACAGTATCCGAGGACCGCAATATGCGTTCGAAATGTCGATGTTCATGTGTCCTGCAGTTCACAAGTTGACGCGCATTTAGCTGCGTTCTTCATCGACCCACGAGCCGAGTGATCCACCGTTCAGGGTTATATTTGTTAGGATTATAATAATATTCATTCATTTTCCGCCACACACAATTCTTTATTGATCATCATCATCAACAGCATAATAATAATAATAATAAAAAATTTTTGTATAATAATGGTCACCACACACAGACACATATTATATGTGTCACCGATCAGACACTAACCACTCACCACTGCCCCCCCCAATTGTAAATGTGTAAGGCCGAGTCAAAACCTTACACACACATTATATTCATATATATGTATATATATATAGCAAATGGCTATCGTCCACTGGTGCGACGATTGAGTGACTAGCCGTCGTCGGTGACTTATTCTTGCGTGTTGCGTGTGAGTGTGTTGTTACAAATAACTAGTCCCTACTAGCGCAAACTGGCCTGTGTGTACTGCATTATCACCGCACGTCTCTCTATCTGCTGTGCGAGTCAATGTGTGTCTTTTCTCACCACTTAAATTTAATGATGTACAGAGGAGACCGTGTCCCTCCTCTGCTAGTGGTAGAAAAGACATCACCACAACAGTATTTTATAAATATGTAGAGACCGTCACAGCGATGGGTCAGACAGACACACAAAACTAGTCGTCGCACAATAAGTGTAATTGTCGATGCAACAAACAGCAACATCAGCGTCAACAACAGCAACAAGAATAATTTTTGATAATTTCCGGGGGTTTCTTTTAATAGATGTGTGAGTGTGGATGTACGAGGGGGTAACATACACAACATCACCTAACACTCAGTGCTATATAACGGTTATCCCTATATGTTTATATACGTTATTGGCCAATGAGTGGTGATACACACAAACATCACACGTATATACCTCACATACAACACATACAACCTACCAACACTGTTGGACACTTTCACAAGCAATTACCCCGTGACTCGGTGTTAGGCTCTGTTTACTGGTGCATACACAGATTCAAACCTAACAATCACAAACCGCGGTGCGCATACACGTTTCCATGTCATATCGCGAGAGGCTTCTGTGTTGTGCGTAGTGAGGTGTGTGAGAAAGTTTGTGTATATCGATTTGTCTCATTATCGTTGTACGACATCTCGTCCTCTTCCAAACCACACACCCATACCATACTATACCATACGATATACCATACATAACCACAACACAAATCTAAATATATATGTACATTTTACATTTCTCAACATACACAGTCAGCACACACAGCTCGTGTGTTTGTCAGTCAGTGTAGATCGATATAATATATATATGATGTGTGCGTTATGTATATAATGTATATATTATAAATGCTAAGTATGTTGATGGATAATATAGAGAAGATAAGAGTAACGTGAGATGAAGCCACCATCATCATCATCATCATCATCATCTTCAGTGCCACCAATATTATACACATATAAAAATGTATATTATAAAATATCACATTTTCACTCTGTCCCCCTGTTTACGAAATTTTATTATGTGGACTGTTTAGGATCAAGTGTCCGGTCGTTACAGAGAGTGTATATGGTGTTGCCCGTGCACATTTCTCAATTTTTATTTATATATTTGTTTCTTTCTTTAGAGACACAGTAATGATCCTTCCGCAGGTTCACCTACGGAAACCTTGTTACGACTTTTACTTCCTCTAAATGATCAAGTTCGGTCATCTTCCCAGCGACATCGGCAAATGTCGAAACGCCGGCCGAGTACCAGTCCGAAGACCTCACTAAATCATTCAATCGGTAGTAGCGACGGGCGGTGTGTACAAAGGGCAGGGACTTAATCAACACGAGTTTATGACTCGCGCTTACTGGGAATTCCTCGTTCATGGGGAATAATTGCAATCCCCAATCCCTAGCACGAAGGAGGTTCAGCGGGTTACCCGGACCATTCGGCCAGGGAAGACACGCTGATTCCTTCAGTGTAGCGCGCGTGCGGCCCAGAACATCTAAGGGCATCACAGACCTGTTATTGCTCAATCTCATACGGCTATAAGCCGTTTGTCCCTCTAAGAAGATTAAAATGTACGCCGGTAGTAAAAACCACAACATTCCGCCCGCACGAAGCCGCAAAATGCTCGCACAGTGTATGAACACCGATTGAAACACCGACGAACAAACGTACGGTTAGTACGGAAGATGTGAGCCTTCGAGATACCGGTAGAGTACGCCTATTTAGCAGGCTAGAGTCTCGTTCGTTATC
>OX122910.1:3582965-3755465 GCA_944738965.1 Nebria brevicollis
CGGTTACGAAACGGCACAAAAACTCATCCGTATTGCGGTTGAACAACGCTAAACACTCCTTCGAAGTTGTCACACGATTGCGTTTGTGGTCGATTGTGAGCAAACGCGGCACCGTCGTCTGCTTTCAATGACTGACAAATACAAACTAAATGACGTGTCTTGTTCAAAATTTGACAGGAATCAACTGATAGATGCTTAGATGCTTGTTAACAGGAGCAGTGTTGCCTTTCCTGTTAAGAGGCGGGAAATTCAAAAAGTCACGGACATATTGACCAGCCCTCGAATATATATATATATATATATATATATATATATATATATATATATATATATATATATATAATTTTGCGTAACGTAACGGTAAAAATACAACAGAATCTTTCAGTTCGACGATAAATTTTCTGGCAAATTGGGTAGATACAGGCTTCATGTTGCATATTTCGTATTTTTTATTAAAGACCATTTCTGATATCTTAAGAATTGGTTTCAAATCATCGATAGTTCCAGCGGCATTGCTTAGATCCATTTCTAAACACAAATACTTATATAATGTAATATTGGTGGAATGAGTACTACAAATAGCAAATATAGATAATACTGAAGATAAATAATATTATATAACGATTTACTTACTTGCAACGTGAATTATGATGCTTAACGTATAAAGTACAACTGATAAATATCAATCCTATAATTTTCTTTTATATACAAATTTCTCAAATTGGAAAGTTTTCAAGGAAAATATTTACCATAACTGTTAAACATTGGAATATTCAAGGCCACTGAATAAAATATCTAACTTGTAAATTGAAAAACAATGTTGCTGCAAACACTGGAACCATATTTCAGTGTATGTAAACACCATGTATATGATGTATTGTCCATTCCTGCAGAACACCCCTGCATGCATGCTCATTATATCATTTTAAAGTAACCTTCTAAATTAATAATAGAACTGCTGGTACTAATTATACAAAACACAGCCCTGTACGTGTACAGTATGCACGTCATAATATACGAATTTATTTATTTAGGAAAATATTCGATACATTACATTGATCCCAAAATATACCTCATACTTCTGGAATTTATTTAATTGCAAATTTTGATCTTATCTCTCTAACAATCGCCGGCCAAACAAAATATCAAACTTGTAAATTGAAAAACAATGTTGCTGCAAGCACTGGTACCTAATTTCAATGTACGTAAACACCATGTATATGATGTATTGTACATTCCTGCAGGACACCCCTGCATGTATGCTCATTATATCATTTTAAAATTTTAGAGTAACTTTCTAAACGCATAATAGAACGGCTGATACTAATTATGCACAACACAGCCCTGTACGTATACATTATGCACGTCAGAATTTATTTAATTAGGAAAATATTCGATACATTACATTGACCTCCAAATATACGTCATACTTCTGGAATTTATTTAATTGCAAATTTTGATCTTATCTCACTAATTACCGGCGCTCAAACCGCCCTAATTACTACTATGGTTTAATTATAAAATAATACAAAGTAATACAAAGTAATACAAATATTAGTAAAACTATAAATTAATATTTATGAGAAATGGGTGACTTTACAAGTTTACGTAGAACGGCTGTTGCCACAATAACCGACATAATTTTTTCTACTCCCATTCGCATGCCCAAAGACAAAATTAGAAATCTACGTTTACATGCCCATATTGTCTCTCCACTGTATATCGAGTTCTTATGAGAAATCTCTCATAAGAACGTTATATAAATTTTCTGCCTCATTTTGAGTCTCTTGAAGCGGTGTCATTAAATACGGTCGATTGGCGTAACCACTATCACCAAGCAAAAAATAATTTGGATATCTCCCATTTTCAAAATCTGTTTTGAGTATAATATTGTTAAAAATAGTTTAACCATGGGAATATCCTGGCCATTGCGCAACTATATTTAAAATTTTCAATTTTGCAACTGAAACGGTTTGAACATTTAACGAGAAATAATTTTTCCTATTTCTGTAAATTTCAGCTTCTTCACCCCTACCGGAAGAGATGCCGTATGTATTAAACAAAGTAAAAACGTTTAAAATAATGTATCGACTTTTGTGAGCGAGAAGCCGACAGAACGGACTGCTCGGCTAGCCCTCAGACCAGAGTCGGGAGTGGGGATAGGAACTGTAGCAGCTAGGCGAATTACACTTGAATTTCGGAACATTAACACGTGTGCCAAAAAAAATATATCCCCGGAACCACGTGGTAAGTTGGGTTCCGGTCAACCAAAATTCAATCGGCATATAAAAAGAATAGTTAAACGCAGAATACTTAACTATGTTTTCTTGTGCTTCTGTCGGTGACTCAGCTGCGGAATATGAATCTACTATATGCACTATATAAAAATACTAATCGTGAGCGGTATCGGAATTATCAGACGTCCACCTTACTAGTTGGCCAACCGACAAGAGAGCGATATTTCGCCTTTTTTCTGAACCCGACCAGTAAATTCGGAAAGATCTGGATTAATTAGTCCACCTGAAAGGTACGCAAATTACGCGCGCTTACTATACCGATCGGCAAGCAAATCAAAACCCGGGGTTAGCGTTGAAACCGCTAGGTGGCTCGACCATCCACGATAAAGTCTAAACTGACTTCGGGAACTAGCGACAACGTTACAATAATTAAATAAATAGCGGTTCACGTAAAATCGTATAAAACTGAAATGTTATACGAAAAACTTATATGTACAAAAGAAATTCATTTGTAATTGAAAAACTAAAACAATATATGTTACCTGGGGATAATATTTTTATATGAGTACAGTCTATAGTACCAATTACTCGAGGAAATCTAGCAATTTGATAAAAATCCATAAATACTTGATCAAGTTCCACTTGAGTCACAGGTATTTTAATATACAGTGGTCTCAATGATGCAAAGGCCCTACTAACACGATCAACAATTCTACACACTGTACCTTTTGATGTACCAGAAAAATCTCCTGCTGTTATATACATACAACCCGTTGCATAGAATCGAAGAGTTAGAAGCAATTGATTCATCGGCTGTATACAACTTCCTCTATAAACATGAGTATATGAGAGTAATTTAGGTGTATTGAATCAAATTTATAAATAATATGTGCTAACCTGTTGGTAGGTAGTTTTATAAAATGTTCGGTTTGTGCCAATAAATCGATAGCGGTTTGTTTGGTCAAGCGATATCTATTAAAAAACTAATGTCGTCCCACTTATTATAATGATCTGTTCGATATCTTTATATTTTCCTAATAATTAATTCCTCGTCAGAGGATAAACTAGACAAATACATTTTTAATGTTTTTGTCAAATGTAAAGTAACTTTTATAAATTAAGGCGAGCTAACTAGTGTCTTCAGTTTAAAGTTACTTTATATTTTAAAAGTATTATGAAACGAATGCTGAAGTTTAAAGCTTACTTTAATATTTCAAGTGACTTTGGATTTATTATGAAACCGGCCGTTAATTTTTACAAATTCTGAACGATTTCATGAAGTTTTATGTTTATCAGATTCATATTGTTGGGATTCGCACGAGTTCCGCGAGACAGGTAAAACATGACTCCTGCAGTACTAGTGAAATGTGTACGATTTCTTAACCAGTCATACCCTAGAGTGTTCACATGAATGTATGGATGGGTCTTTGAAATTGATATTTAATTATTTAACATCCAAGTGACTGAAAGCAAACCAAATAGATTCATGAAATATAATTCGATAACCATAGATAAAAAAAGCTGACGTGTCTGTCACTGAACTTTCTTATACGCATCTTAATTAGTTCGTTAGAATTAAAAAATTGTTGAAAAATTAAAAGTTTTAGAAATTCTAACGATCTATCCAAAATGCGAATACTAAATTATATTATCGTATACGAAAGTTTATTAACACACTTATGCACTGATATTTTAAATTAATTGTAAAGAAATCTGAAATTTTGATAAACATATCAAAAATATCGTCCGCTAAATATATCCGCAATTGTATACAATTGAAACAATCAGCAATAATACATGGACCATTCAATATAAGATCATATTATGTATCGATATAAAACGAAAACTGTCGAACATGTATGATATTAGTTAGTCATGTAATAGCGTATAGCATCTTTATAGTAGTCATCTTTAGTGCGGAGGTAGAACTACAATATTAAACGCTGCATTACGTACACATCAGTTTATACTTGTCTGTGGATCAACTACTGCCGGAGGAAAATTATAAAGACATAACCTCCGCTAGTAGACGTGAGAAGTATTGAATATAATATTGAAAATAACTTAATTTTTGCTGTAACCGAAACCTTTTCTGAATATACTTTTCAAACAAAGATATGCGAAATATCAATGTCTTTCATTTTCATTCTTATTAATTTTGCTGTAAGTACTATCGTATTTGAGTTATAACAGAATATTGAAAAAACACTTTTTTGTAAGCAGTACCTTTTATGAAAAATATTTTCGAATAAAAGTTATGCGAAATATTAATATGTTATATATTAATTTTAAAAATTTTGCTGTAAAAACTACCTTTTTCGAGTTATAACAGAAAATGCAAGAAATGACTAGAGTAAACATGCACTTCCTGATGGAATACTATTTTCAAAAATAGGAGGTTTTGTTGCCAGCCATATACAAATCTTAAGTATTGGTTTTCATAAGTGTATCAGTTACCGTTTAGGCTGTAGAGCGCACAGACTCACACATACACACACACACAGACATACGTCATTCCAAAAATAGTCGGAATAGATTCAGGGAATGTCAAAACGTATATTTCCGTTAAAATCTCGAGAACAAAATTTTTCATGATTACAATATTTACTTATACTGCGTATAAGAAAGTAAAATTAAAGATGAGACATTCACGTGTTAAACTTTAGTAATTTGTTCTGCGCTCTCTAGTTCAGCTGCTCCATACCTAATCTGTGAGCGCTCGATTTGAATCGAGTTTCATTCATACCTGTATAGGCAAATTGAAAGCTTACAATTATTTTGTTCCATCTTATAATTGATATATAAGATGAAACAATACAATTCTAAGCTAGTGATACGGTATTTCTAATGTAATGAATGAAATAATTTATCATATACTTAAATATATTTATTATGTTCACAATACACATAATAATACATAATAAGTAATTTAAAAAAATGATTAGCATCACATGACATAAAACTTATTATTATTATTATTATATTATTATGTCTTTAATTTAATCTGTGCGTATCGCACGGCACATTAATATCCCATTGTTGGCCTGCCAAAACTGCAAGTTTGGCGGTATTTCCCGGCTTGTTCAAGAGTTTCGGAATATTATTGAATATATAACTTTGCAACTAATCAACCAACATAATTATTTGATTAGTTGGGTATACCAACTTTTTTTCGCCCGTTTCCTATCCGAAATCCTTAATACTAATAAAAATATATTTGTCGGAGCATTTGGAGGTGGTAAAATAATCTACGCATGTAGAACAACTATGGTTTAAAATCTTTCTTCCTATAAGACCAGCTACGTAACAACTCGTATTAATTCTAATGCATTTTAATAATTTTAATATATGTGACGCGTCATCCGAGGATTGCGGGACAGGTGTAGAAATAGCAATAAAATGTGGGTCGGGGGCGGTAGAAGACGTTGGAACTGATGCTGGAGTGGAAACTAAAGGAGGGGATTCATTTGTAGATAGGAGATTGCTGCGGCCTGTAAGGTAGGTGGCCCCTTCATCAAGGCAATTTGAACCTATACTATTTTTTAAAGTCTTGCTAATTATTGTTGTTTTGAAGGCGGATATAAATTGTGGGCATGAAGGATTAGTGTTTTGGCCTCACAATCCTCGGATGACGGAAAAATAATTTTCTATTGGGTCCTGATTCTACGATTTGGTTAAAATATATTTAGAACCTTATTTTTTAAGGAGATCCATAATTCTTGGATGTTGCTAATGGTAACAATTGAATATAGTTCACACGGTGGCTTGGGAGTTTTTTTTTCCTGTTACGGAATCGAAGAATTCTATATCTGTAATTATGATTTTACATTTACTTCAAAATGCTGCATGTGCTGTTTTTTCATGTAATTTAGATGCCAATGGCTTTAATTTACCAATAGTGCAGTTTATACTATTAAAAAAATCGTTCATAAGGAGGCAAAAATCCGCAGTGTCTGACATGCCTATCACGTCTCTTACTCGCGTAATTAAATGCATCATCGCATATGTCGTTATACTGAACACCTGTGCAGCTAAACGAACCTTCATTTTCAGTTCGCCCTCAGGCTCAATGTGATCCTTAGTTAGTTTTAGGGCTTTCCCATCATCTGTCTTGCCGTCTAAATCGAATAAAAATTTTATAATCTCCCACTCAGCAAGCTTATTGCCGTCAAATTTGATATTTTTTTGTTAAAAAATTATTACGCCATGACTATTACATAGGGCGTATGAAATATATGTATTATTTTATTCCCACCTACGTTATAAATATATTCTACTTGTCCGCGGCCATAATCTTTCGCCAAAGAACGAAGCCCAGCACGATTGCAGCTCCCGAGGTCGGATACCGAAGCAACAATTTTAAAACTTGTTAGCTCTTGGACAACTTCAATAACTTAGATTATACATCTTTTAAGTTGATATTGGTTGGCCGTCGATTGCGTAAAATAAAACGCAGGTGGCTGCTTTAATGCTGCTTGCAACCCCTGTAGCATGAAAACCAATGCGTGATCAGCGTTCTTGTATTGATCGCCAAGAGCGACAAGACCATAAACTCGATCATCCTTTTTATTATAAGTATATAAGTGCGGACGCAAAGAAACTTCAGCAAACATTATAATGCAATATTGCTCCATTGAGGACATTTTTTTGAATTAATATTAATATGAGCAAAAAGTATGTCGTTGATGCCCAGATTCAAAATAATATTAGTCAACGAACGATTTAAGGTTCGCGAAGAAGGCATTTTTAAAAAATTCTCCATATACCTATATCCCCGCGGGCTATGCTTATATAAAGCGCAATAGAATGCCTTCTCCTCACATGTATATCTTTTAGCCTTTGACTTCACACCAAAAAGGCGAAGTTGTGTTTTAATAAATAGCTGCACCACTGGTGGCATTTGCTCTATGGACTCGAAGACTTTCATTTCTGTACTGTCAAAATTCTTGTGTTTTAACAGAGCTCTTGCACTGCTCCAATTTCCTTTTCTCAACTTGCAAATGAAGCGGCAAGCTTTCGTAACTTCCTCGTACAACTTCTTTTTTCTCGGAGATAACCCAACGGTACGAGTTTCTCCTATTAGAGGTAGAAAGCTTGTACGTTCTATAAATAAGGAAAAACAGGTTCATGCAAATTAAAAGTTATAGAAATTTACTCATATCGATAATCAATTTATATATATAAAATTAAGGGGTTATACTACCCAACAAAAAAAAATTTATTGGTTTTAATGATGCATAAACTTGTAACGACTTTCGCGAGCGAGAAGCCGACAGAACGAAATGCTCGACTAGCTCTCAGACCGGAGTCGGGAGTGGGGATAAGAGTTGCAGCAGCTAGGCGAATTAAACTCAAAATTTTGCGACAATGACAGTTTATTACACCAGAATAGATTGTACTTAACTGGGCTTTTGACGCCAATACACGCTAATGCTAAATATTAATGTTATAAGAAAATAGACAAAAGTAAGTGGAGTGATGGCAAAGTTAGATGATCGTGGCTATACTCATCATCCGTTCAGATGTGAGTTGCGAGGCAGCGCCGGCTAGTAGTTCCGGGATATTTATTTAGGGCGCCAGCCCGGTATTCCCGGACGGTTCGTAAGCTCAATGTATTCTGCGCTAGTGTTGGTTCCGTTGAAATCGGAAACTAGTGAAGCTAGTTGCGCAAGCTTTCCTTCGCAAAGTGCTAGTTCACCGGACTGATTAAGTTTAAGATCCTCTGCGAGAATATCGGTAGGGTAAGCGTCCAGAAGTTGAATAGCTTGCCTATTAGTGAAGTCCGCTCGGTTTTCTCCGCGGATTTTTAATTAATACGTCCATTCATCACGTTTCAGACCATAAAATTGAGACATGATCGATATCGAATACAACGGCGCGACAAAAGCTCAACGATAAGAAAGCTCAGCGGTACGGTAACGGAATTAAAGGAAATAAAAGCGGTACTAAAACGAGATAAGCTCAACGAGACAGCGATATAGGCGGAATATGCTCAGCGGTACGGTAGTTCAACAAAATAAAAGCGATATAAAACGGAATAAGACGAGATAAGCTCAAAAAAAAAAACTAAATTTTAAAATACAATAATCGATAAGTTCAGTATTCACGGTAATGATAAGTTAAACAATTGGTGTCAAAGGCACAGTAGTACAAAATTGGTCGCAATCAAAATCTAGCTGCTGTTTAAGTTAAAAAGTTCTCGGATGTACTAAATAGGGCCCTGCGTTGGGCGCCAAAAATCTGTAACGACTATCGCGAGCGAGAAGCCGACAGAACGAAATGCTCGACTAGCTCTCAGACCGGAGTCGGGAGTGGGGATAAGAGCTGCAGCAGCTAGGCGAATTAAACTCAAAATTTTGCAACAATGACAGTTTATTACACCAGAATAGATTGTACTTAACTGGGATTCTGACGCCAATACACGCTAATGCTAAATATTAAAGTTATAAGAAAATAGACAAAAGTAAGTGGAGTGACGGCAAAGTCAGATGATCGTGGCTATACTCATGCTCCGTCCAGATGTGAGTCGCGAGGCAGCGCCGGCTAGTAGCTCCAGGATATTTATTTAGGGCGCCACACAGATGTTCAATCGCTCAAATCCCTGGCCAAAAATCAGCAAGTGACAATATCAAAACAAAAATTGGTAAATTTACGTAATTTAGGACTCTTATGTCGAATCAGCAATCAGAAGTTCAAAATTCAAAATGGTGAATACAAAATGGTGGTTTTTTTTTTTGAAAAAAAAGAGTGGTTCTAAAATACACGAATCTCGTATATATACTTTAAGTCTCTATAATCGAATCTGCCATTAGAATTTCAACATTCAAAATGGCGGACATAAAATGGCGGTTTTTGTGGTTCTAAAAGTTCAAAGGTTTCACAATATACGACTATCGTATATTATTTAAGTCTCTAGATTCGAATCTGCCATCAGAAATTCATATTGCAAAATGGCGAATTCAAAATGGCGGTTTTTTAGGTACAAATTTGCGATAGTTTCAAAAATATCGTATATTTATCTTAATGCAAAAACATGTTTCATATTAAAAGTTATATCCAGAGCTCGGTAATGACCTAAGCAGTCAATACACTATAAAAAAATTTATATAAATTCAGTATCATTCACAAATTCGTCGTAAACTTCATCATATTCAGCACATGCAGGTTCATTTTCATTGTTTGTATGTAGTAACAGACGAAACACTTCAGGTGGAAAGTCCTCTTTTATTTTTCATTTTAAATTTGCGCATACTCGTTATTAGTGGATCAGAAGAAGCTAATAATCTGTAAAATACATCTGTTATGTTGTTAATACGATAGTTTTTTCGGGAAAAACTTTCACGAAAACGTTTTAGGTCTTTGTTTCGCGCTTCTTGAGATTTTAAACAAAATATAATTTTAATTTTATCGTAAGAAAGTGTTGTATTACTTAAATGTTCCGAATTTAGAAATATTAATATTTCTTACATTAAGGATTATTCTATATTCTTAGTAATAATACATTTTCAAGAACCGCTACAAATATAATAATAGGGATATACTGCCAAAATATTAAATCAGGTAAACTAGTAAAGCATCATAATTCTAAGAACTAAGATAAGGATGCTTAACTTCGCGTGTTTGAGTCATTCCGAAGCGTGCGCGAAATTGCGATAAGTTCCGTATCAGGCAAACTTGCGCCTAGTTGCACTTGTTCTTTTCACTATTTGTTTACAACACCATACACTAAATAAGAGCCTGGGACCTAGTGGGACTTTTACTATATTGATACTTTTAGAAAAAGCGCTTCGAAAAACATGAATATTTTTTAACCGTGCGTTCGGCACCCTTTTTCAACTACGCTATACATAAATTTCATAACTAAAAAAACAGAATAATAATAATATGCTTACTTTCAGGATTCACCCCCAATTTTTAGAACTTAAATACAATACTCACAAAAGAAGTTAGACGGATTTGAACACGACCGATATTACAGTATATAAGAAAAGCGGTGCGCTATGCTTGGCGCGGAGGCAACTTTGAAGTGACTTACCGCCTGTAGTTATTAAATTTTAAGTCTTTTCTTTGCTGATTATAATAGAACCTATCCCCCTCTACAGGATTCCGTGAAAATTTACCGTTAAATGAAAAGTTGATTTTTCGATTTTTGGACAGGGATTTCGCTGTTTGAACCACTGTGCGCCAGCCCGGTATTCCCGGACGTCCTGGAGGCGGCAAAGAGATGTTGGTGGCTGCGCTCGACTCTGGTGCTGTCTGGTTTCGGTTATAAAATCCTCTCCTATTATTCCCGTACCGTGGTTATGACTTCTCGCACGTTATTTAGGTAATAACGTCGGAATCAAATGAAATCCTCTCCTAGGGTTCCCGTACCGAGGTTATGACTTCACGCACGTTATCTAGGTAATAACGTCGGAATCAAGTGCCTTAAAACAGGTGGAAAGTATCATGTACGGGGAAGAGATGCGCAGGAGTTTATAGCCACACTAGTAACGGAATTTTAACGTAATTTAAACTAACGATAACAAGCAATTACTGGTCTTGAATACTGAACTGTGATGCTACAAAATAAGGAATTATAGAGACTACAAATGGGTGAAGTGATAAACAGAGTTACGTTAAGTGATAAATTGCAAAAGTTGAAGAACCGGTGAATAAACACTAGTACTGTTCTGACTATGCCAGACAACTCAAGAATGGGGAGTCAAATAAATAAAACTGAATTACAGATGGAAAACTGACAAAATAGATGGGCACGTGTGCCAAAAGAAATAACCCCGGAACCACGGGGTAAGTTGGGTTCCGGCTGACCAAAATAAATCAATATATATGAGTAAGTAACCAAGTATACTTAACTCAGGTCGTTGCTTCTGTCGGAGACTCAGCTACGGTAATAAAGTACTCACTGCAAAATTGCACGTGGCGAAAAAACTGATATAGAACGATACGGGAACGGTAACACATCCGCCTTACTAGCTGGTCAGCCGACAAGAGAGCGATATTCCGTATCATTTTGTGAAACGACAAGTTATTCCCGCATTTGCCGGATTAATTAATCCCGCTCGAGGTGCGCGCAAAGCCGAGCGGCGAGGGACACCAAGCGTTTTGCGGTAAAACCGCTAGATGACACGATTACCTCGAAATGGTGCAAAGCGACAGCGTTACATTCCCGTCGCTCCCCAAAAAAAAATTGAGGTAAAGCACAGCTGAACGGAAATTTTATTTACCGCATTTTCTGCGAAAGGAATTTCACGTTTCGACCGGAAAATTTTTTTCATAAGTACGGTACGAGAAGTCCTCCATAAAATTAACGTGCATTAAATGGTTTTAACATTTCGACATGCCAAACTCCTACAGAGCGGCCATTCATATCAGAAAGCTCATAACGAGTATCCGAGATGCATTTGTTAATTTGACATTTAATAAATTTAGGCGCTATTTTAGCCGAATAGTACGCTCCAGCATCAGATAGAGTGGTATTGCGCTTCCATACCAGGTCACCCACTCGGTCGTCAACCGTAGGTCGGCGACGAAGGTTGTAGTGAGTTCGGTTTTTATCCGCGGCAGCGTTAATCCGCTGACATACGAGACGCTGTAAATCCTGAAGACGAATTAAGCGATGAGCATAGTGCTCGCGGGACTCAACCCCTAACGGTACATTATCTTTATTTACAGCGCTATTGCCAGTGCTTAATTCTTGGTCAAAGTTTAAAAAGGCAGGAGTATAGCCGGTAGTTCGAAGCGATGTTTAATTTCGGCAGATTGATATCCCTATCGCGCTGATCATTTCTGACGAAGGATGAAATAATTGTTTTGATCACGCGGTTATTTCGCTTGGTAGGGTTTGCTGACGGATGAAAATTGGCGTTAAGTTGGAGTGAGATTGAGTAAGAGGTGATCAACTCTCGGAATTCCCTACTAACATATTGGCGACCATTATTACAGACAAAATACTCTGGAATACCGAATGTAAGGAAGACTTCGTCTTCAATGATACGACAAATGGTTTTGCTGTCAGCGGTACGAATAGGGAAGAAGAGTGAAATTTTCGTAAACATTTCACAGACAACTAAAACAAATCGATTTCGTGACTTCGAAAGCGGAAATGGACCCATGAGATCTGAACAGACGTATTGCCACGGACGAGATACAGAGCGTTTACATATTTGGCCAGGTGTAGTCGGCAGCGATGCGGCATTTAGTTTTAAAAATGCCCAAGTGTCCGGCGGTAGGCTCGTCGGGGTGTTCACGTAATATAGCGGCACGTAAGGTAGCGGGAACGAAAAGTTTCCAAGGACTTTCGTCGGGTGAATCGGCGTACATCAACCGGCAACGTTTGTGAAGCTTGTCATCAAATATCTTCCAGTCCCGCTGGTTGGCTGGATTATCTCTAACGTCATTAAATTTTTTTACATACTCGGCGTCTTTATCCTCGTCGGATACTAATACGGCAGCGACAGCTCTAGATAGAGCGTCCGGAACGACATGCTCTTTCCCTTTACGATGAAACACCTCATAGTCAAATTGCTGCAAACGCAAAGCCCATCGAGCGAATTTTTCCTCTAGGTTCTTTTAAGTTGTTTAACCAAAGTAGGGCCTGATGATCCGTAATAACAGAGAACTTAGAAGCTTCAACATAGCAACGAAACTTATCGATCGTCCACAACATGGCAGATATTTCCAATTCAGACGGATCATAATTACGTTCATGTACGTTGAGCATTCTGCTAGCGTATGCAATTACATGCTCACCGTCATTGAAATTTTGGGTCAGAATGGCGCCCAACGCACCTCCACTGGCGTCACACTTAATACAGAAGGGACGAGAGAAATCGGGACATGTAATTACCGGAGCGGAAGCGAGACATTTTTTCAAGTTATTAAAAGCAACATCGGTTTCTACTGACCACCTAAACTTTTCGTTTTTGCGTGTTAAAGACGTGAGCGGAGCGACTTTCTCTTAGAAGTTGTTAATGAAGCGACGGTACCACGACGCCATGCCAACAAAGCGGCGTACGTCCTTTGGGCATTTCGGAACGGGAAAATATAGCAGGTCAGCCGACAAAAGAGCGATATTCCGTATCATTTTGTGAAACGACAAGTTATTCCCGCATTTGCCGGATTAATTAATCCCGCTCGAGGTGCGCGCAATGCAGAGCGGCGAGGGACACCAAGCGTTTACTGGTAAAACCGCTAGATGACACGATAACCTCGAAATTGTGCCAAGTAGGCTCTTATAATAGCGACAGCGTTGCAGTGTGTTTAATATGGTTTTTGTACATCATGAGTGCAGGAAACGTGATACTTGTTCTGTGTGTATGTGCTGCTTTTATTCTCTGATGACGATATAGCATATATCGTCAAAGTTTTTAATAATATATAATAGAAATATATATATATATATATATATATATATATATATAAATATATATATATATATATATATATATATATATATATATATATATATATATATATATATTGTAACGCGCCGTCGACGTACTACGTAAACATTTATATAACTAAAAGTTACTCAAATATTAATTTAACAAAATAAATTCACAAAATTTATTAAGCAAAATCAAAGTTATTGATTTTATATTGATTTATTTTTCAAAAATAATTTCTCGAATTGAAATTTAGATTTTACATAAATAATTGACTTTAATTATTTATTAACTATTTTTAATTGGCATGATCTTCTAGTTTTGGACCTACGTTGTGTGTGTGTGGTAACTAAATAATTCGTTGATCTAAAGTCGCACAGAAAAGGAGTTGTACGGAATATCGAAATAAAAGAGTTTGAATCCTTCTTATAACAATCAGTTTATTGAACATAGATTTTATGGAATGCAATGCAAAACGATCTATGACTCCGTGAGGCTAACTGATGGCTAGTAATGCACTCGCACTGAGTGTCGCCAAAGCTAACGTACTGATGTAGAATAAAAACTACTAATTACCAAAATTTACTGTTTTAGTACTGTGTATGAAATCTGACGGTCAGAAAGGTGTTTTATATGCAGAGCTTTTGTCCGTGGAACTGTTTGCGTTCCGTGCACGCCGCTGGACTTACGTTTGTTGGCCAGCCCGTGCAACGTAGAAATAGTAAGAGTCGTCGACACCTTGTTATGTGAGGTAGATTTGAATACAGCTTTATTCAGTCCAGTCTCGTAAACGTTATTTAATTTTCTGATGAGTCCTCACTCATCAGAACGACCGGTCACTCAATCCATCTCATATGCTAGTGCTCACAAAATCATAGATATGTCGTTGACAATAATATATGAAAGTTACTTGTATTAAATTTGGGATAAAAGATTTTCTTCCTGTTGCTTAGTAACCCTCTGATAGACGCTCGGTTTGTTGGTAGTTAGATCGCCTGGTCGGATTGATACGTAGATCGATCGACTGGTCGGATTGGTTGGCAGTTGGTTTTGATCGGTTCGTCACTACTCGTACGTAATCCACGGAACTCACAAAACCCACAAACTCTCACCCCGAATCTCGATCGCGATTAAAACGTTCGTAAACTCGTTAGTGACTTAATATTCGTCAATCTTTAGCTTGAAAGAATTTACTGGAATATTAAACTATCAACTCAAAGTACGTTTGTAATTTTAAACAGACTATTGCCGTGGTAATAATTAAAATACATAGGGTAAAACGACCAGTTTCGGCACATCGCTAGTAATGGACAAGGTATCAAAAGCTTGGTTTTATACGTTTAAAACTATGCAAATGCGTAGGTATAACAACGATTTAAATATTTATATATAGTTTTAAACAAGAAAAAACCTTTAGAACGTCCATTTTAAAATTATTAATTAAAAAAAAAACGAATATTGTTTAGCGATATCAAAATTGTACTTTTCACAGCCATTTCTAGTTAGTTTACGGTTACCATAGCTTAAGCAATTACAATCATATTTACTAGAAAAATGTATTTTTTTAATATGTACCTGGTTAAATTAACTAAATGAATAGTTCATCGAAACATTTCAAATGTTGAATATTGACTTTTTTTTATTTTTTAATATTAAAAACACGTGTTTTTTAATTGGTATGAAATTTGAAGAGCGCGCCAATTAATGAAGCACTTTATGCTTACAGCGCTCTTCTATTGGTAGCCGCTTCTATAAAAGGAACGGTAAACAGAGACTCTCTGACAGTAAGCAAGTGAGGTTAGAATATTAATGTTTTTACATATTTCTTATAACAAGAACAAATTTTAACTACAGATAAATAATTCTTTAAAAGGTATGTATCAGTTATTATTTACATTATACGTACACTGAAATTTTATTGTTTATCTCATAAAAAATAAAAATCTAAAACATAACCTATTTAATTTATTTTTGTATTAGCTTGAATAAATTATTTTTATTTTAGTGAAAACTGGTAAAAACAATGACACCGTTAATAAAAAGGCTAAAAAGAAGTGTGAAAAATCAAGAATTAGAACCAAAACCTCTTATACAGGTGGGGCAAAACAACCTCCCTAGTTTCAACAGAGAATTGTGAAGCTAGCAGAGGTCGTAACAGGGTAGGAATGGCGTGAATGGCGGCAGAAAGAAATGCCGTGTGTATGTGTTACAAAAGGATTCAGTCGTAAACACAATGTGGACGAACGAGCAGCGCGCTTTTGCCGTGGAAGCATACATACGCGAAAAGGAGTCTGTAATCGCCGCCCAGCACATTTCCATCTTTCTGGCGGTGTAAATAAACAAAATTTTCGATATTGGTGCGAAAACAATCTGAGGGTGATCCACGAGAAGCCTCTGCATAGTGATCGTGTCACAGTTTGGTGCGCAGTTTCCCGAATAGGGATTATCGGGCCTTACTTTTACTACAGGAAAGAAATCGGGCAGTTACCGTCAATTCTGGGCGCTATATGAACATGCTCCAGAATTTTGTTGCCCCTGCTCTTAAAGAACTTGGTCTCGAGAATGTCTGGTTTCAGCAGGACCGGGGGGAAGCCACAGCCCACACAGCGCGGGCATCAATGCTGGTTTTGAAGGAAATGTTCCCCGCGTGCTTTGTCTCCCTGAGAGGAGACAATCCGCACGGAAATTCGCCGTATACCTGAAGAAATGCTTGAAAGGGTTATGCAAAACTTCAAAAGTCGCCTGCAGCAGTGTGTAGTCAATGAAGGACAACACTTGGCCGATATGATTTTTAAAACTACATAAGATAAAACTGGCCATGTAACTACTTTATTTTATTGAAATAAATTTTTTGTATCTCGACTCCTTTTTCTTTAATTCACTTGCAAAACTAGGGAGGTTGTTTTGCCCCACCCGGTACACTTGAAAAAATACTTTTATCTGTAATTACAAGATGAAAAGTATTCTTATCTAAAAAAATAAAACTAGAAAAGATTTCAATTTTTCATTGTTCACAAAATTTTAATGCAAGAAAAGTATTAAAAATTTTGATGTAATATACCTATTTATAAGTAATTTTAATATTTCGATTAAAAATTATTATTTAATTAAAATATCATTTGCATTATAGATAAAGAATAATATTGTTGTCTACATTTATAATTTAGAACTTTATAAATATTAAATTTAGCTTTAGATAGGTATAGTACCTACCTCTATAATTTAAAAATTTATAAAATAAAGCTACTGCAAGTGTTTTTTTTATAAATATATACCTAAATTTTAGGAAATCCAAGCTAAAATATATAAATTTATAACTATATTTGCCGTGCTAATACTAGAAAGGACTGTTCTCTTAAAGGCAACCACCGTGCTTAAACTGGCATTTTAACATCGAATTATAAATTGTGAACAAAATTACCTAAAACATCAATAAACAATTTAATTTTTTTTTTAACTTTATAAAACACTTAAACTTTAAAAATTTTCAATTATTATATAAATATATTATCCATATTTTTTTTAATCCTCAAAAGAGTAAGAGAATTTTCTTAACTGTGCCAAAACTGGTCGTTTTACCCTAGTTCAAAGAATTTAGTGCCGTAACTTTTACAGTCGATTAAAATACAGAACAAACAGACCCAGTAAAGACTTGAAACTGTTTTATCTGATTTTAATATAAAAGATTCTAAGTTTTATCATTTCTCACGAAATTTTAAACGTTCGAACGGTTTGACAGAGACAATCTGACTCTCTTCCTATATATCTCAGTGACTTCCTCATCAGCTCAGAATTGTTGTTCCCGCCCCCAAAAGTCACCCCCTCAACGAATATTCTTTTCTATAACACAGAAACCCAAATATAAATCGAAAAGTATGTGCAATTATACTTCCTTATTCGTTCAAATATTAATAGGCCTGCCCCATCAGTACGATCCTGATTACTGGTTGGATGGCTCAGCGTCTTCGTGGTTGAGGCACTTGCGAAATCCATTGGTAAGAGAGAGCGAACACTATCCCTACCCCCACACACCAACGCATCCGTGCGTCTCACTTGACACTGTTACACATTTCTTCCTTCAATGTTTAAATAATTCTACGAAATTGTTTAAACACCCCGATATAAATAAATGGTAATTATTGCTGTACTCGAAATTCCATCATACTCAAGATGTGGAGAAGTCACGGCAATATTTCGTTTTAATTAAAAGATGGTTTTGTAAGAAGTGCAACAAATCGTTTGGTTTAAATAATTATACCAAATTCTTTGTGTCTTCCCCGATTCTGTGTAATTTAATCTTTATTACGACCAAAATTGTCCTCTGGTCGCGTTTGATCAAAGAACTTGTTAATTCTTGCGAACTGACAATACTTTTGAATTTATGGTAAAAGGCGTTTACTTAATGCAGTCGAGACAAGTAACAATGGTTTTAAGGTACAGTTATTTATTGTATTATTTAACGCTAATATTCAAAAAAATGCTGTCACTAACATTTTTCAACATCTGGTTAGTTTCAAGAAAAAACCTAAGTTGACCGCCCGAGGGTCAAATATCCCTTAAATATTTGTTATATAATTTATGGTACTTGAAGTAAATAGAGACATGGGGTTTGCGTATTACCAGATGATTTTAAGGGTTGCGCACGTGTGCGAGTAATAATTCTTATTTTGGCATTTAGTTTGTGTGACCAATTTTTGTAACAACGTTAAAAACACTTGACTTTCGAAAGTACAGTCTGCGTAAAAATTCTCTATATTATTTAAAAATATGTTATTATTTGCTTTGATAACCGCGATAAATATGACTAATATGCGACGCGTTTCAATTTATATCATATATATATATATATATATATATATATATATATATATATATATATATATATATATATATATATATATATATATATATATATATATATATATATATATATATATATATATATATATATATATATATATATATATATATATATATATATATATATATATATATATATATATATATATATATATATATATATATATATATATATATATATATATATATATATATATATATATATATATATATATATATATATATATATATATATATATATATATATATATATATATATATATATATATATATATATATATATATATATATATATATATATATATATATATATATATATATATAATATATATATATATATATATATATATATATATATATATATATATATATATATATATATATATATATATATATATATATATATATATATATATATATTATATATATATATATATATATATATATATATATATATATGTATATATATATATATATATATATATATGTATATATATATATATATATATATATATATATATATATATATATATATATATATATATATATATATATATATATATATATATATATATATATATATATATATATATATATATATGTATATATATATATTGACACGGTAGCTTTGTTGCCGGGCTAGCTAACCGCGGGTTTGGCTCTAGGCCTCTTATTATATGTCGTCACTGGCTGAAATTGAAATAAAAGAAAGACAAGAAAGTCAACTTAACAAATTTATTACAGAAAACAGGGAAACTTAACTTGGCTTTAGCGCCGATACAATTTAGAAAAACATAAGTTAATATAAATAAACACAAATAATCAAAAGAACAAAAGGATACGGAAAACCTACTCTGCTCGTCCTAACTTTAGGCTTGATGTTCAGCCTGCGCCAGTCCCCTTGCAGGAACGCCCTCGCGTCTTCAGTACCAGTTTTGTAGGGAATCCAACGAAGAACGAATGTTGTTTATAAGAAAACGAAAATAAAACGATATTTAAATGGTATGAAAACCAAAAAAAAACTCACTAACGAAAAGGTAGATTATTTTTATCAAGACGATAATTTCTTTCCGTCAATTCGAGAAAAAAAACAAAAGCCACCCCTCTTTTATTTTTCCATTGCCTCCCATATGTTCAAAATAACGTGACACGTCGCTTTCCTCCCCCAAAAAAAAAAAAGAAAAACAAGCGAAGAACGTCTTTTTTTTTTTTTAATTTCTTTTGACGTTAGCTTTGAACATAGAAACATGCCATGTTCCAAGTAGCAGCGATATTTTTCAACAGCCCATAGCACAGCTAGAATCTCTCGTTCTGTGACACTATAATTTTGCTCACATTTATTGAGCATTCGACTTCCATATGCAATAACATGCTCGCCGTCCCATAGCTCCTGAGTCAAAACAACACCTAGAGCTACTGAACTAGCATCAGTTTGAAGGCAAAAAGGTTTTTTAAAATCTGGACATGTTAGTACAGGAGTACTGGTTAAACATAACTTTAGTTTAGAAAAAGATTTTTCAGAAATTTCTGACCAAGACCATTTGATTTTCTTACGCGTAAGTTGAGTGAGTGGAGAAACTTTTTCGGCAAAATTCGGTATAAATCGACGGTACCAAGAAGCTAGACCAACAAATCGACGAATATCCTTCGGACACTTAGGCGTAGGGAAAGATAAAATTGCTTGAACTTTATCGGGATCAACTCTTAAACCTTTAGCGTCAACAAGATATCCTAAATATTTAAGTTCAGGGCGAGCAAATTTACATTTTTCGGGATTAAGAGAGAGATTTGCGGCTTGAAGACGAGTGAAAACTTCTTCTAATAATTTTACATGAGAAGGAAAATCAGAAGAAACAACGATAATATCATCTAAATAAACAAAAACATTAGGAAAGAATTGGGGACCAAAAATACTATCTACTAGACGTTGACATGTAGCTGGAGCACCGGAACGACCAAACGGCATTCGTTTAAAATGAAACAATCCACGACCGGGGACTGTGAAAGCAGTTTTCTCACAACTTGTCGAAGATAAAGGAATTTGCCAGAAAGCAGATTTTAAATCGAGAGAAGAGAGATAATTAGCACCCCCTAAATGATCCAAAATACTAGAAATATAAGGTAAAGGATATGCATCTTTTTTTGTAAGGAAGTTTACTTTACGAAAGTCTATACAAAATCGATATTTACCATTTCCTTTCTTTACAACAACAATAGGGGAGCTCCATGGACTTTTCGAAGGTACCACTATTCCTTGGTTCAACATATCATCCAGTTCGGTATTTATAAACTCTTGAATATTAGGAGAGACAGGATAATATCTTTGTTTCACAGGTTCTGCATCTCCAGTATCGATAACATGCATTAGTAGCTTCAAGAGCTAATTTAACGGAAGAGAAATATTTATCAACTATCATATTGAGTTGAGATTGTTCAATTTTGGAAAGAGTAGAAATATCTTGGAGAGCACACGTCATATGAGGTGTTGAAAATGTAAAAGTCATAGACGAAAAATTAGGTATAATTGAAAATTTAGACAAAAAATTTATTCCTAAAATAAGGTCGGAAGAAAGAGATGGAACAATTAGAGTCTCAATTGTACAAACTTTACCATTCACATTAAAAGGAATATATACGTAAGCGATAGTAGTACATGTATGACCACTGGCAGTAGTGATATTTTGTTGAACGTGTTTATATTCGAAGTTAAAAGAAATAAGCTTAATACGTTCCCACATACGTAAGTTAATTAAAGTACAAGATGATCCCGTATCAAGTAAACCTGATAATACTAAATTACAAATAGAAACTTTTAAATATGGACGAGGATCATCAGCAACGTTTTGTAGTTTAAGACTACTGGTATTAAAAAAATGTGATAATTGAACTAACCATTCTTTCCAAGAGGTACCGTTAGAATACGCTGGCCGAGAGACATGCCGGTACGTTACATCTCTTCGACATCGTTTTTTGGAACTTTAGCACAATTGATACAATTTTTAATAGTAAAATTTTCTTTTCCACATCGGAAACAGAAACGTTGTCTCTCTTGAGGGCAATCAGGGTACCTATGACCCTCTTTATGACAATTCCAGCAAGATAATTTTGATATGACATTTACCTGACGACTGCGGAATTGTTGATTTGACGTCGTTTGTTGTATTGGTATATTTCTTGAGGTTGGCTTATGTACTGCTTCTAACCTTTGGCATATACCGTTAAGCTGATCAATTGTCGAAATATTATGAGCAGCTACATGTTGCGAATAATAGGGAGCCAAGTTCAACCGAATGGTGCAAAGTTGTTTTTCTTCGCTAACTACTTCCGACAATCTAGAAAAAAGGGTCTTCATTGCAACTATATATTCTGTCGGTTTCTCAAAATGTTGCTGCTTCCTAGATAAATTATCTAGCCACAACATATGATCATAGTCGACTGGTTGATATTGCTCAATTAGACGAGCCGCTACTTCATCCCACGAGGTAACCTTCGCCTTCACCGTCCTATACCAAAGAAGTGCTGCATCTTTAAATAAATCGCATGCAGCGTTAAACAGATCTTCTTTCATTGCCGATCGGGCAACACGTAATTCTTCAATTCGTTCTAAAAATTCTATGACGGATTCACGACCATTAAAAGTAATACCCCATTTATATACAGAAACAGATTTTTTTTCAACAAAAGTACTAGAAATAATTGGAGTAGAATTGACGGTAGAGGATGAAGAAGTATTATAAAATATATTAATTTTTTCATCAAATTTATGAATTTCATGGACCAACTTATTTATTTCTGCAGTATATTTATCAGACTTGATATTACTGAGCCTTCTTAATAGATGACCAAGCCTATTATTTATTTGCGAAAATCCTTGATAGAGCTCAGCCTCACTGCAGGCAGAAACAGACGTAGTAAGTTTTAAAAATTTTTCTTGGCACAGAGCAAGTTCGGCTCTAGGTTGAATAGAAACAGAAACGATAGCAGAATCGGAAAGAGCGACAAGTTTTTCATTTTTCTGCCGAAGGGTTAAATAATCTGTATTACCCTCACCACGTAAAGATAATTCATACGATAATTCATCATGTTCAAGTCCTGCGAAAGCCATTTTTTTTATTATTAATAAAAAAAAAAAAAAAAATTATGAACAATAGGAAATAGAGAACGAAATATTTCCAAAGGAAAATATTTAACAAAAGAAAAAATGAAAAAATATGGCCAAATGACGACAAAAGAGGCCCCACGTTGGGCGCCAAAATATGACACGGTAGCTTTGTTGCCGGGCTAGCTAACCGCGGGTTTGGCTCTAGGCCTCTTATTATATGTCGTCACTGACTGAAATTGAAATAAAAGAAAGACAATAAAGTCAACTTAACAAATTTATTACAGAAAACAGGGAAACTTAACTTGGCTTTAGCGCCGATACAATTTAGAAAAACATAAGTTAATATAAATAAACACAAATAATCAAAAGAACAAAAGGATACGGAAAACCTACTCTGCTCGTCCTAACTTTAGGCTTGATGTTCAGCCTGCGCCAGTCCCCTTGCAGGAACGCCCTCGCGTCTTCAGTACCAGTTTTGTAGGGAATCCAACGAAGAACGAATGTTGTTTATAAGAAAACGAAAATAAAACGATATTTAAATGGTATGAAAACCAAAAAGAAACTCACTAACGAAAAGGTAGATTATTTTTATCGAGACGATAATTTCTTTCCGTCAATTCGAGAAAAAAAACAAAAGCCACCCCTCTTTTATTTTTCCATCGCCTCCCATATGTTCAAAATAACGTGACAATATATATATATATATATATATATATATATATATATATATATATATATATATATATATATATATATATATATATATATATATCTTGTTGTTTTCAAGACGTTGACCGATGTGGGCTCAGCAACGGAACAGCAAGTAGTTTCTGGTTGTCTTGGTTAAAGATGGGTCGTGACAGACCTCTGATGGGCTCGGTTGTAGAAGCCGTAAGTTTTCAGGAATAGCAGAGTAAAGATTTTAAGAAATCACCACGGTATTTTTGGTTTTTACTGTTTCGATGCTATCCTACCGACTGCGCCAATTAGATTTTTAAGACTTCTTGACTTCAAAAATATAATTTTGTTCTTTTTTTTTATACAAAGTTACGGAGTAACTGTTCTTAAGACAAAGTTAGAATCAGGAGTGAGTTGCTCTCAGTCTACAATGTCTTTCTAACAGAATTCTTATCAATTACAAATATTATCTAAAACTAACATTTGTGGACTACTATAACTAAACCAAAGGTTAAAATATATTATTAGATATTATAATGTAATCTTAAATACCAATACATAATTTATATATATATATATATATATATATATATATATATATATATATATATAAATATATATATATATATATATATATATATATATATATATATATTCACTTTTATTTAGCGTCCGTTCGGCACTTGGGGGAGGGGGTTATTTGCACTTTGTTACTTTCACGGTAACTTAAGACAAAGTGTTTTAGTGTATCACTCAGAGGTATTACACTATTTTACCCACTGATGTTTTGTTTACATAATGTTTATGTCTAACCTATATTGTATCCTTGCATGCAGTAGTTTTATTTTATTCTCTATTCTATAGTTTTGCTTAATTCTATTCATTCGTGTGATGCTGGTGTCCTGCATGTTTGGTGGTATGGGTGTGGAGGGAGGGGAGTTTTTTGTGACTAAATTTTTGGTTTTATCAGTCCGTGGTCTATTATTTTGCGAGTTTGCATGCATTAATTGCTGCATTCGATTTCTATTTCATTTTTCCTTACTACGTTGGTCTTTCTTGCCCCGGTTTGTTTCCAAAGTATAGTGCCTTCGTTTTTGTTGTGTTGAATTGCAGCTTCGTCTTTTCGGACCATTCCCTAAGTTGCTCCAGGGCCTCAGTTGTTGTGGCTTTCAGCTTTTTATATGTGTCAGTTCGCACTATGAGCATCGTGTCATCTGCATACAGTACGAGCTCGCATCCCTCCGGCAGGCATTCTTCAAAGATTGTTTCGTGCAGTATTTTCCACAGTCCAGGGCCAGACCTGGAGCCTTGTGGACATCCTATCGTTACTGCCCTGCTGACCTGGCGTGTTGGGTGTTGTACCTTTGCCTCTCTTCCTGACAGGTAACTCTTTGTTAGATCGATAATATTACCCGGGCAGCCCTTCTCGATCAGTTGTTTTATGATCAGTGGCCACCATGCTTTGTCAATCGCCCCAGCTCCGTCTAGCGACACTATTGTACAATACTGTCTAGCTGCTTTGGCTTCAATAATCAAATTTATGACTTTCTCTATGGCATCCACCGTGGAGCGCCTTTAACGAATCCGAATTGTCTGTCCGAGTGTCCACCGTTGTTCTCTATCGAGTGCTCTATCCTTGTTATCATGATGCTATCTAAGGCTTTCTTTTCCACAGGCAATAGGCATATTGGTCTATAGCTTTTCGGGTCTGTGAAGTCATTTTTTCCAGATTTCGGTATCATCTTTACATTTGCTGTTTTCCAAATAGTCGGGAATATTCCGTATTCCAGGAGCTTGTTGTACAATGTTGTTATTAGTTCAGGTTTTTCTTTGAACGCTCTCTGTAGCGCGTTTTCGGTGATCCCGTCTTCCCCAGCCTCTGCGGGTGGGGGTTAGAATTCACCCGCAGCACCTCTGTTGGTCGTAAGAGGCGACCAATGGGCGAGGAAGGTACCTCGTAAAAAACACACTTCCATCTGAACCTTTACCAGAAGATTAGTGGGCCAATCTTCTGCGGACTTTGCTTTCTTATTATTTTGCTCACCCGCGTGTTTGCCGTGCGTAGAGACCCGTAAGGCAGGAGAAGATAATCCTGGTGGTTGAGCTTACAAGCAACACACCTCTTTGGCTTCGGATTTTTGCAAACCGGGCGGTCAGATACTAACCCTATCTGACCAATCGGCTTGCCGTTACGTTCTGTGTACCGGTAAGGTGAGTCCCACGACCCTGGAGGTAAGTTTTCGGACGTTGGAGAGAGTGGCTCGCAGCGTTCTGAATCTTATTACTGGGAGAGAGGGACTATATTTCCTAGTTAGCACTGGCGATCACATCAGTTTGTGGTGTGACGTCCCAAATTGTGGCTCCGTGGTGGGTGGGGAGACCAGGAGATGAACAGTTTCTATTTATTTCGTGGCAAATAAACAAAAAACCCCGGGGGCCCCTGCCCCAAAAAGATCTCGTCCGTTATCGGACGAGGGAGAAAATTTTCAGAAGGGCGAAAATAAGTTTTCGCCCAAATTTCTTTTTATAAAGAGAAGGGAAGATGGTAAATCCATTTCCGAAGTGTCATGTTTTGGTTTGGCAAGGAGCCTGAACGAGCTGGCTGGTGGAGAACCCAAATCCACCATACGGTTACGCGATGGTACTCTTTTGGTCGAAACTGCAAATTCGTTGCAAACAAAATCGTTACTGAAAGCGACTGTTTTATTTGGAATGCCAATTGTAGTGGAGGCGCACAAGTCCCTCAACACATGCCAGGGCGTCATATCATGTTACGACCTGTTATTTGTTGAGATGGATGAGTGTACGCGAGAACTTGCTTACTACAAAGAAAAACGGTGAAGTAAAGAATACCACATCTGTCGTATTAACTTTCGCGCTGGACAAGCTTTCAGAGAAGATTAAAGTTGGATTTCACAGTTGTACTGTGAGACCATACTTTCCTCGACCAATGCGTTGCTTTAAATGCCAGAAGTTCGGGCACACTGCATTTCGTTGTTACGCACAGGCTGTGTGTCCACGGTGCAGTGAGCAGGCGCATTTGGGCGAGGAATGTAGGGGTCCCACACGATGTGTCAATTGTTCCGGGAATCATCCTACTTTTTTTTCTAATTGCCCACGCAATCAAGAGGAAAAGAAAATTATCGAAATCAAAATTATTGATAAGATATCCTATTTCGACGCCCGTAAAAAGTTTAAAACGCAGACCAGTCCTGTATTTAGCCGTTCTTTCGCCACAATCGCTGCAAAGCCAGTTTTAAAAAAATCTATTGCCGTTCAGACTGATAATCTTCCTTCCTTCTACAAGTGTTCCAAATTTACCTTCTGTTAAAACTAACATTCCAAAATCTAAAGTAAATCAAAATTTAAAATCCGTATCGAATGCAAATGTCGAATTCATAAACCAACCAAAATCAATATTGACCGGTAAACCAAAGCAAAAAATTACTCATATAAAGTCAAGCCCTACTTCTACGCCAAAAATTATTTCGAAATAACATTCAATGGAGGTACGAGAAACATCTAGTGTTTCAAGTTCTTCCATTACCAAATATTCTTCAAGTAAAGGATCTCAATCTTCGAGATCCCCTTCTCCTATGGAAGTCACAAGAATTAAACTTTCTAGGCCAGAACGAGATACATCTTCCACACCCAAATAATGCCTTCCAAACTACAGTGGAATTGTAATGGTTTCTACAACCATTTCGCAGAATTTAAAGTTCTCAATGCCGAGCAGACTCCCTCTTGCATATGCTTACAAGAAACACATTTTCAAGACACCAGAGCTGTTGCATTACGAGGCTTTTCAGTATTTCGTACTGATGTGCCTACTGAGGGCCAAGCTCGTGGTGGAGTAGCGATTCTGGTTCGTGAAGATGTGTATTATGAGGAAATTGCTTTGAATTCTGAATTGCAAGCTGTTGCTGTCCGTGTCACTATTCCTCTTCTGGTCACTTTATGTTCTATCTATCTTCCGCCAAACGAAAATGTCGATATGCGTGATATTGTTGATTTAATTGATCAACCCCCCTGCGGGTGGGGGTTAGAATTCACCCGCAGCACCTCTGCTGGTCGTAAGAGGCGACCAATGGGCGAGGAAGTTACCTCGTAAAAAACACACAGTTCAACCTGTATATATACCGGAAGATTAGTGGGCCAATCTTCTGCGGACTTCTCTTTCTTATTCATTTGCTCACCCGCGTGTTTGCCGTGCGTGGAGACCCGTCAGGAAGGAGAAGATGATCCTGGTGGTTGAGCTGACGCAACACACCACTTTGGCTTCGGATTCTTTCGAAACGGGCGGTCAGATACTAACCCTATCTGATCAACCGGCTTGCCGTTACGTTCTGTGTACCGGTAAGGTGAGTCCCACGACTCTGGAGGTAAGTCTTCAGACGTTGGAGAGAGTGGCTCGCAGCGTTCTGAAGCTTATTGCCAGGTGAGGGGGACTATATCTCCTGGTTAGCCCTGGCGATCACACCAGTTTGTGGTGTGACGTCCCAAATTGTGGCTCCGTGGTGGGTGGGGAGACCAGGAGATGAAACGTTCTATTTGTTTATGGCAAACAAAATAAAAACCCCGGGGGCCCCTCCCCCAAAAAGATCTCGTCCGTTATCGGACGAGGGAGAAAGTTTTCTGAAGGGCGAAAATAAATTTTCGCCCAAATTTCTTATTGTCAAAAGGACTGAAGAAGGAAAATCTATTTCTGAAGTCTCTTGTTTTGGCTTAGCCAGGTCCCTGAACGAGTTGGCTGGTGGAGAACCAAAATCCACCAAACGGCTTCGCGATGGTACCCTCCTAGTTGAAACGGCAAATTCAACTCAAACGAAGGCATTATTAAAATCGACAGTTTTATTTGGCATGCCAATTGTAGTGACAGCGCACAAATCCCTCAACACATGTCAGGGCGTAATATCGTGTTACGACCTGTTATATGTTGAGATGGATGAGTGTACGCGAGAGCTATCGAGTCAAGGTGTAGTTACTTGTCGACGACTTACTACCAAGAAAAACGGTGAGGTAAAGAATACCACATCCGTAGTTTTGACTTTCGCGCTGGATAAGCTTCCAGAAAGGATTAAAGTTGGGTTCCACAGTTGTTCGGTGAGACCGTACTTTCCTCGGCCAATGCGTTGTTTCAAATGCCAATAGTTCGGGCACACTGCATCCCGTTGTGACGCACAGGCTGTGTGTCCACGGTGCAGTGAGCAGGAGCATTTGGGCGAGGAGTGTAAAGGTCCGGCCCGTTGCGTTAATTGTTCTGGCAATCATCTTTCTTTCTTTTCCGATTGTCCACGCAATCAGGAGAAGAGAAGGTTTATTGAAATCAAAATTATAGACAAACTTTCATATTTCGATGCCCGGAAGAAATTCGAAACGCAAGCCAGTCCTGTGTTTAACCGTTCTTTCGCAACCATTGCTGCAACACCGGTCATAAAAAAATCTATTGCCGTTCAGACCGATAGCCTTCCTTCAACTATTATTTCCACAACTGTTCCAACTTTGCCTTCTGTTGTTAAAATTACCAGTCCTAAATCTAGTGTTACTCAAAATTTAAAATCAATCTTGAATCCATCAACAAAAATTATAAGTCAATCTAAGACGAAAGTTAGCAACAAACCGAAGATCAAAATCACACATTTAAAGGCAAGTCCTTCCACTTCGCCGAAAATTATTTCCAAAAAAAAAACGATGGAGGTTCGAGAAACATCGAATGTTTCAAGTTCCGCCAACATCAAAATTCCGAAAAAGAAGGGATCTCATTCTTCGAGATCTTCTTCTCCAATGGAAGTAACAACTATAAAACTTTCTAGGTCAGAGCGAGAAATATCTTCCATATCTCAATAATGCCTCCCATACTACAATGGAATTGTAATGGTTTCTACAGCCAATTTGAGGAATTTAAAGCTCTCATTGCCGAGCAGACTCCCTCTTGCATATGCTAACAAGAAACACATTTTCAAGACACCAGAGCTGCTTCATTACGAGGCTTCTCAGTATTTCGTACTGATGTGCCTACTGATGGCCAAGCTCGTGGTGGAGTAGCGATTCTGGTTCGCGAAAATGTGTATTGTGAGGAGATTGCTTTGAATTCTGAATTACAAGCTGTAGCTGTCCGTGTTGCTATTCCTTTTCTGGTCACTTTATGTTCTATCTATCTTCCTCCAAACGACAATGTCGATATGCGTGATATCGTTGAATTTATTGATCAATTGCCTGCTCCATTCATTCTTATGGGCGATTTCAACGCTCATAATCCTGAATGGGGATCAGGTACGATTAATCAACGCGGTAGACGCTTGGAACACCTATTCACTGCAAGTACACATGTCATCTTAAATGCTGGTAGTATGACACATTTTTCTGCCGCGTGGAGATCTTTCACTGCGATTGATCTAACGATCTGTTCTGCAGCAATAGCTCCATTGTTTGAGTGGCATGTGCACTCAGACTTGCATCAAAGTGACCACTTTCCGATCATTCTGAAATTTCTGCAGAGCTCAGATTCTGATGCTCGTTGTCCGAAATGGGCTTTAAAGCGAGCAGATTGGAATCTGTTCTCGGAGTTGGCCGTATTTGGTGAAAATGATTTCGTTGACGTGGACGACCATGTTCGGTATTTCACGGATGCAATCAAGTCTGCTGCACAAGAGAGTATTCCTCTAACACCTATTCATTCTAATAGAATACCCGTTCCCTGGTGGAACGATGAGTGCAAGATTGCTATCCGAGAAAAACGACGTATTTTTCGCCATTTCAGGCGATTTCCAACCACCGAGAATATGATCCATTACTTCCAAGCCAAGGCAACAGCAAGAAGAATTGTTCGGAAGAGTAAGAAAGCGTCATGGCAGAAATACATTTCTTCCATTACAACCTCCACTCCAGTTTCAAAGGTATGGGAGAGGGTCAGAAAAATATCTGGCCGCTCAAAATCTAGCACTGTTTCTGGCCTAAAAATCAATGGCAATGTCATTACCTGTCGGTCTGATGTTGCTAATATTATAGCATCCACTTTCGCGGATACTTCAAGTTCCAATCACTATCCAGCTGAGTTCCTCGCTCGAAAATCAATCTTGGAACGTCAATGTCTCAATTTTGTTTCGCCGGGCGATGAAATCTACAATCTTTCTTCCAGCGTGGATGAACTTGAAAGTGCGATTTCAGATTCTCACGACAGCGCTCCTGGACCTGATTTTATTCACTACCAGATGCTTCGCCATTTGAATCCTGCTGGAAAAACATTTCTTTTACAAATGTATAATCGCATTTGGTTCTCCGGTATTTGCCCAACACCATGGCGTGATGCGATTATTGTACCAATCCCAAAGCCTGGAAAAGACAAAACACTGCCATCTAGCTATCGCCCAGTTTCGCTTACCAGTTGTGTCTGCAAGCTCATGGAACGCATGATCAACAGGCGTCTTGTTTGGTTCCTGGAATCAAACAACCTGTTGGATAACATCCAGTGCGGCTTCCGCCGTTTCCGTTCCACTGCAGACCACCTGGTAAGACTTGAATCAACCATCCGGGATGCTTTTCTCAACAAGCAACATATGGTAGCTGTGTTTTTTGATATAGCCCGGGCCTATGATACCACATGGCGTTTTGGTATTATGCGCACTTTACACTCCTGGGGCTTGAGAGGTAATCTTCCCATATTTCTTGAAAGCTTTCTTTCCTTAAGAAAGTTTCAAGTTCGTGTGGGAAATGACCTCTCCAACATTTTTACTCAAGAAAACGGAGTACCGCAAGGGTCTATTCTGAGTGTCACGTTGTTTGCCGTGGCCATCAACGGTGTTGCACAATGTATTCGTTCACCTGTGCTGGGATCCCTGTACGTGGACGACTTGGCTATTTTCTGCAGTTCTCGCAATATGGCTTCCATAGAGCGTCAGCTGCAGTTAACAATCAATCGTCTTCATACTTGGGCTACTGAGCACGGTTTCGTATTTTCTGCGGCCAAGACAGAGTGCATTCACTTTTGTGAACGCCGTCACCTTCACTTAGATCCTGTTCTCTCTCTCAACGGTACTGATCTTCCATTCGTGGAAACTGTCCGTTTTCTTGGTCTTCTATTTGACAAGAAGCTTAACTGGCGTGCCCATCTTGTGGCTTTGAAGGCAAAATGTCGGCTTTCTTTAAATCTATTGCGAGTTCTTTCTTCCAAATCGTGGGGTGCCGATAGAATTTCTATGCTGCGCTTGTATCGGGCTTTGATACGTTCCAAGCTGGACTACGGATGAATCACTTACGCTTCTGCCTGGCCATCCGTCATCAAAACCATTGATACTATACACCATACTGGTATTCGGCTAGCTACTGGTGCTTTTCGTACCAGTCCAATACCAAGTGTACTGTGCGAAGCTGGCGAGCCTTCTCTGTATGATCGTCGCAGGCTTTTGACTATGAACTACACGGCAGCCATGAAGTCGAAACCATATCACCTGGTTTTTGACACTGTCTTTGGTCAACAGTTTGCGGAGATTTATGACAGAAGGGCTCGTTCGGTGGGTTCCTTTACTGTCAGATCTCGCAATACTTTTGGAGAAGTTAATTTTGAACTTCCTTCAACCCCAGACACTTCTTTTAGCCCCTTTCCTCCTTGGACATTCTCCCGTCCGAATACCAACTATGCGCTTTCAAAGCTAGGTCGATCCGCTACTCCACCCATTCTGTTCCAACGTGAGTTTGCTCGAATCATTGCCAACTATCGGCAATGGATTCGCATTTACACCGACGGTTCGAAGAGCAACGAGAGGGTTGCATGTGCTTATATATCGGCAAGAGGTGCATGTGAGTTTCGTCTTCACAAACTCTCGTCCGTATACACGGCAGAGCTGTATGCACTCTACCAAGCACTTCTCTATATTTGTAGACTCGCACGTAATTCTTTCGTTATTGTGGCGGACTCGAGGAGCGCTTTGAAAGCGATTGATTCTTTGTACCCCAAACATCCTCTCTTGCAGCAGATACAAGCAACCTTGATGACATTATTGTCAAAAGGGTCTAGCGTGTGCTTTATTTGGGTACCGAGTCATATTGGTATTCGCGGAAATGAAGGAGCTGACGCAGCAGCTAAACGAGCGTTGTCCAGAGCCACCATTGATTTTGATCGGGTTCTTGCAGAAGACCTCAAGGGTCATTTCAAGCATCTGATCATAAATCAATGGCAAGAAAGGTGGAGTCACATAGAACAAAATAAGCTCAGGAATGTTAAGCAAAACGTGAAGGCATGAAATTCTTCCCATAGGGCATCCCGAAAGGAGGAGGTCGCTGTGGGGAGACTCCGGATAGGGCACGCCTGGTGGACGCATGGCCATCTTCTGCGCCGTGAGGAGACTCCGATGTGCGAAACGTGTGACACTGCTTTGACAGTGGCGCACGTTTTGTTGGAGTGCTCCCAATTTACCGAACAGCGAAACCGGGCGGGTCTGTCACTTGACCTGGCGGTGGCCCTTGGTGACCATTCGACAGTCATTGACAGAGTCGTCCTGTAACTCAGGAATACAGGTCTATTTGCCTTTATTTAAAAGTGCTAGTTTTGTCTTTAATTTTATTTATACACGTATTTTTGTTTACATTCAATAATATTCTACAATAACTTTTATTTTTACAATTTTAAGCATGTATATTTTATTCATTTTTTGAAACATTTTTAAATCCTCTTTATTAACATTTTACATTTAATAGATTTTTAGCTTACAATATAATTTTTACATATATTTTAAAATAATAGTTTATTTCATTATTTAGATTATGGCGTGAATAGACCAAGAGGCTGATACGCCTTTAAATTATAATCCTAATCTGATATTCTTGTTCTGGGGAGTGTTCATCATGTAGGAGGGTAGGGGTGTTTTTATATTTTATTTTGTACTTATTGATACTTATATACTATACTATAGCTAGTTTGACAATGTTTCTTAATTTAATAGCGTATTCAATTTAGTTAGTTAATTAATTAATAACTTAATTATTTGTAGAGGTGTCCTTCTACATACCGGCATGCAACCGTGTATTGAACTAGTTACCCTGCGTGTTACGGGGAGGTTTGGTGATGGTGGATTATTGGGGTTGAGGTGTATTTCCTTTACATTTGTACATTTGCTGCGGATTTCTTAATGCTATTTGACAATTTTCTTATTGATAATATTAAAAGCAATTGCAGTAAATATCAGTTATATATAATAGTTATGTTAATTTATCCTTTCAATATTTTGTTATGCGACCATGTATTAGTGTATCCCTAGCCCTTGATTATTTCTGTTGTATCTAGGACGTGTTTACATAATTAGTAATAGTTGCACAATTTATACTTTTAACTTTGGAACAACAGATAAATGTTGACAGTGAGCGTGTTATAGTTTATAGAAGAGGTTAATAAAAAAAATACTATTTTTTATAAACCACAATCGTTTTATTTAATACACATGGAGCGTCTGTCAAAACCTGGTTCTTGACGTCTGTTCGCCACGAAAGTAAAAAGATATATATATTTATTTTATCACGAGCAGTACGTTCAAGTCAGGGTATGACGTATTACAATTATTACATCAACGTTTATAATCAACCAACAATATAATAATGTTGCACAGTCATCTATAACATGTAACAACCAATATATTATTCGAGTGCTTATTAAGTAATATTTAAATCTAAATAAATATTTAGATGATGCTACGATGCTGGAACCAACACAGGCACAACACTAATATTAACACGAACACTAACACGGCTATCCTGATACTAAGTTCGTCCTCGAACTTATATCCGTGATGTCATCTTATTCCGATTCGCTTACCGAATAAAGATCTAAAGCCAAACAATAATTATATTGATAATTATTGCACTATTCGCCAATCCTTGCTTTGAGTTACATATTTATATTTATATGTACATATATACGTTTTGCATGTCCAACTAAGTTGATTCAGGGATAATTTTAAGTTATTCTTGAACTTTACTAAGGACTACCGTATTATCAGTGACGGTGTTTCTCATTCTATTATTTTATTAAACAACGGGACTACCGTATAATTTTAGTAAGTTCAGGGACGGCGTTGTCTGTCTCACAAATGTATTAAACCCTGGGACTACCGTATAACTTTAATAAGTTCAGGGACGGCGTTGCCCGTCTCATATATATATATTAAACCATGGGACTACCGTATAACTTTAATAAGTTCAGGGACGGCGTTGCCCGTCTCACATATATATTAAACCATGGGACTACCGTATAACTTTAATAAGTTCAGGGACGGCGTTGCCCGTCTCACATATATATTAAACCATGGGACTACCGTATAACTTTAATAAGTTCAGGGACGGCGTTGCCCGTCTCACATATATATTAAACCATGGGACTACCGTATAACTTTAATAAGTTCAGGGACGGCGTTGCCCGTCTCACATATATATTAAACCATGGGACTACCGTATAACTTTAATATGTTCAGGGACGGCGTTGCCCGTCTCACATATATATTAAACCATGGGACTACCGTATAACTTTAATAAGTTCAGGGACGGCGTTGCCCGTGTCACATATATATTAAAAATCATGTAAATATACAAAAAAAAGTTTATTTCTCTTACCATCCATATCTCCAGACCACATACCGGGCCAAACTCTTAAGTGCTCCAACAAAGCTGTATGTCTTTTACCCGAGTTAAGACACAGAACCTCGAATCTATCATTATCCAAAATTTTTGTTATTTGTAATGGTCCCTTGACTTTAGGTGATAGTTTACTATTTCGCTCTCTTGCAGATTCCATTACGTAACAACCAAGATTCAAACAGGGTCCTTTTACTCGTTTTGCGTCAAACCTTGTTTTACTTTTCTCGGCTTGTAAACACATTCGTTTATAAGCCAATTGACGATCTTCTTCTAAATTAGTGGTGACAGTTTCAGTTTCTGTCTGGTCTAATAAAGTTTGTATTTGTGGGCAGTTTGCTATCTGTCCCGTGAGTAAATATAAGGGGGAATACCCCGTCGTCTTTTGGACAGTTGTATTTAAAGAGAGCTGTATTTGAGCTAACTCGCTCGTCCATTCTGACACATCTGTTAGATTTGTGATAAGTAAGTTGGAAACGGTATGAACATATCGTTCAACTTGACCATTTGCGCGAGGCACCTCTTTTGCTATAGCGTGCTGCTCGATATTGAGAGATTTCAATAAGTTTTTCATTTCGGAACCTATAAAATTACCAGCTTTGTCTGATATGAATCGTCTAGGTGTTCCAAATAATGTTAAATAGGGACTTAATGCCTGGGCAGTTGCAGCGCTAGTTAATTTTTGTATAGGTACTAGTATAATATATTTTGTGAAAGCATCAATTAGCAAAATTATATGTTTAAAACCTGTAGATGTAATTTTTAAAGGCCCCATACAATCGGCATGGAGGGTATGAAATGGTGTAGGTGTTTTATCTATTGGATGCAAGAAACCCCTTTTTGGACCGGAGGGTCGTTTGCTTGTAAAGCAAACTAGACAATGATTACAATATTTTCGCACAAATTTAGTCATTCCTTTAAACCAAAAGCTACACTGAATTTTTCTGAGTGACTTTTCCCACCCGACATGACTTTGTCCGTCGTGAAATATTTTTAAAATATTCCACCTCTGCTTTTTAGGAATAACAGCTTTATATTGTGGTTTATTTTCAATAATTACTTTTCTCAACAATGTCTGGTTCTTAATAGTATAATTTCTGTCACAGTTGGGATTTATTGTTAATTCTGACATTAGTTGTCGGATATCTGTATCCTTGTTTTGCTCAATAACTATCCAGGGCATGAGATTAGCGATATTTACAATCAAAGGGATTGGGTTACGACTTAAATAGTCAACATGAGGCAATAATTCTACTTTGCGATATTCGACTGTAAATGTAAATTCTTGAAGATATTCCCACCACCTTGCAATTCGAGGGATGATATCTTTCTTATTTTGGGTGGCCTGTAGTGAGGCACAATCCGTGATAATTTTAAAATTTATACCTAATAGATAAATTCTAAAAGCTTTAACTGCGTTAACCACCGCTAATGTTTCGAGTTCGTATAAGTGGTAGTTCGCTTCGGTTGAGGTGGTTCTTTTACTAAAATATGCCACAACCTTAAGGGTTCTAAAATGCTTCTGAAATAGAACTGCACAATAGCCAATCGAACTAGCATCCGTATGTAATTCGTTTGGAAGAGTTCTGTCAAAAATCGAAAGCAAGGGTTTCTGAGTCAAATGTTTGCAGATATATTTTCGCGCTGTGTCTTGTTCGTCTGTCCATGCAAATATTTCATTTTGACGGGTTAATTTGGTAATACAAGCCACTTCTCTTGAGTAGTTGGGTATGAACTTCCGGAAGTAACCGGTTAACCCTAAAAATTGGCGAACTTGTTTAACAGTTTTAGGAACTGGTGCTTCTAATACAGCTTTTACACGCAATTCATTTGGTCTAACACCTTCACCCGTAATTTCGTGTCCGAGATATACAATTTTTTTAACTAAGAATTTACACTTCTTTAAATTTAATGAGAAGCCAGCTTTTTCTAGAGCAGCTAACACAAGACGTAGTCTCTGCATGCCGTCTTCAACGGTTTTGGAAGGAATCAGTATGTCATCTAGGTATACCAAAGCAATTTTATCAGTTAACCCTTTCAATGCCGCAGTAATTGCTCTCTGATATACCGCAGGAGCGTTAGCTAAGCCAAATGGCATTCGTACATACTCATAATGACCACTTGCCGTAACAAACGCGGTTTTAGGAATTGATGATTCCGACACTGGTATTTGGTGGTAACCAGCAGCCATATCTAGGGCAGTAAAATATTCTGACCCTGCTACTTGATCAATGAGATCTTCAATTCTGGGCAAGGGATAAACGTCTTTAACGGTTATTTTGTTAAGAGCTCTATAATCGATACATAAACGATCTGATCCATTTGGTTTACGTACTAATCTAACAGGAAAACCGTATGGCGATTCACTTTCACGAATAATTCCGTTTTTGAGTAAATCTTCGATTATTGTGTTTATTCGCATTTTTATGTCCCAAGGTTCGCGGTAAGGTGTTAATGAAATAATTTTGTTCTCGGTCAAGCGAATTTCTAATTGTGTCGTATGTAATGCGGTTACTTTATTTACTACCGTAATATGGGCTTTATGACTGTTTAGCAATTCTAACAAGGGATTTTGACTTTCGATTGGAAGATCTGTTACAATGTGAGTCGGCAATATTTGAGTCATCAGTATAGAATGTTTCATTACCAATTTCGGCCCATACATATCATGTGATATTTGGATATAAGGGTTTTGAAATATATTTCGACCGATAAGAACTGTAGATGTCAGGTAGTTTGACGGAATTACGTAGCACGATAATTTAAATGAAAAGTCGTTGTGTTGAATCGTTATATCTACTTGATGAGTCAGTGTTAAAACTTCTGACGCAATGCCTTTTATAGACACTTCGCATGGTTCGGCTAATATTTTTGAGTTTTCCAGGAACTTATCTTGAACTAATGAACATTCAGCACCTGTGTCGATTAAACATGTTATGGGAAAGTTATTTACATGAGCCTGTACTAGTCATTGGGTGGCATCTACTGCTTGAATCGCATGTACAGACTTGGGGAGATCTTTAGGTTTCAAGGCGGGATTACGGAAACAGTTTTCCGCTTTGTGGCCAGGTTTCTTACAATAATCGCAAATAATAACCCTGGTTTCATTACGGGGAATTGTCACATTTGTATTAGTCTTATCATTTAGGAAATTATTAGTTTTAATTTGCTTACGACAGTCGCGCTTGATGTGACCGGGCAAATTACAGTTATGACAAACCCTACGGTCCATTCGAGGACGTTTAATATCAGTAGAAACATCAGGCATAGCTCGTTTGCGACTTCGTTTAGAAAAATCATTAAGAAGTAACAGTAAATCAGCAATAGAAGTGACATTACTATTTAGGGCATTTGTTCTAACATAATGGTCTTTAATTCCTCCGATGATAATTTCAAGCAATTGCATTACAGAAAAAGTTACCTTAGTTTGTTCCAACAGATATAATTTTTCCCTCGCATACTCACAGTACGTTTCAGCTTCGTCGGAACTATAATTCGCGGCCTTCATCAGACGACTGTTTAGATTTCTTTTAACCGGAAAAGCTTCAGTAACATCTTTTCGGAAAGATTCCCAACTTCTAGTTCTAGGTGACCATCTCTCGGCCCATACGGCTGCTTTTCCTTTCATGACAGGAATCGCTCTTGATAGCATTTCGATGGAGCCCCACTGAAAAGCTTTACCAACTTCTTCAATTTTATCACACCAGGTGATAGCTCCATCTTCGTGGTTTTCAGGATGAAAACTTGGAAGAGCTACAGGCCCTTGGACTAGGGTTGGCTGTTTGTGTGAATCTGCCTTGCTAACCAATCGTTCCAGCAATTGCATCATCACTGGCATATACGGTGTTTGTGTGTCGAGGTTTTCGTTTGGAGTTGCCATTTATATTTTTGCTATAACGTAGCACTATTCCACTTATTATATGTCAGCGTAAGTATCCCACTTCTGATGTTATAGTTTATAGAAGAGGTTAATAAAAAAAATACTATTTTTTATAAACCACAATCGTTTTATTTAATACACATGGAGCGTCTGTCAAAACCTGGTTCTTGACGTCTGTTCGCCACGAAAGTAAAAAGATATATATATTTATTTTATCACGAGCAGTACGTTCAAGTCAGGGTATGACGTATTACAATTATTACATCAACGTTTATAATCAACCAACAATATAATAATGTTGCACAGTCATCTATAACATGTAACAACCAATATATTATTCGAGTGCTTATTAAGTAATATTTAAATCTAAATAAATATTTAGATGATGCTACGATGCTGGAACCAACACAGGCACAACACTAATATTAACACGAACACTAACAAGCGCTCTTTTGAACATAGATGGAACATACAATAATTGCATTACAATAATAGTAATAGTTATAAGGGCAATTTTGTGATAATGATAAAATGACATATAAAATAAAATATAGTATGTTGATAATAATAATAATAATGTTCGTAATTTTAAGGATGTCTTTTAAAGTCATTGTTATTTCGTGTCTACACATTAGTTTTGCTTTCACTTTTGCACTTAACTTTGTTTTCAGGGATTGTTCTGTCATTCATTGTTTAGGGAAAACTTTTCAGTCTCTTTGGCGAAGGTTTTCAACGCTGTCCACTATTTTGGCTCGCCGGTTAGCCTGGATATGTCCTCCGAATTTTGGGGCCACTTTATCCTATCCTCGAGTAGTTGCGCTGTCGCTGCGCGCCTGGCTTCGTTTAAAAAGCCACACCGGACTATCACGTGTTGAGCGTCGTCCGCTTCTTCCCCACATTCACTCATCCCGTCATCCAATTTCCCAATTTTGAGTAGGTAGCAATTGAACTCCCCGTGCCCTGTTATAAGCTGTACGGTCTAGTAGTCCAGAAGTTGGCCCAATTTGTTGTTGTACTGGGTCTCCGGGATAAATATCGCCGTGGTTCTCCCTGTTTTGGCATTTTTCCACCTTTGGTTCCATGCAACTCGCGTATTTTCTTTAAGAGCTGCTTTGATAAGAGCCTTCGGGATACGGCTGTATTCTGGGATGACGTCTTCCATGGCTGCCTCCTGGGCGAGTTCGTCCGAGCGCTCATTTACCGCTACTCCGGAATGTGCCTTGATCCAGTGCCACTTCAATCTCGTGGACGTAGCTACTTCTGTTGCCAGTTTAGCAGTTTCCATCTCTAATTTTGTAGGTTTTTTCAATTATATAAAGTCAAGCCCTACTTCTACGCCAAAAATTATTTCGAAATAACATTCAATGGAGGTACGAGAAACATCTAGTGTTTCAAGTTCTTCCATTACCAAATATTCTTCAAGTAAAGGATCTCAATCTTCGAGATCCCCTTCTCCTATGGAAGTCACAAGAATTAAACTTTCTAGGCCAGAACGAGATACATCTTCCACACCCAAATAATGCCTTCCAAACTACAGTGGAATTGTAATGGTTTCTACAACCATTTCGCAGAATTTAAAGTTCTCAATGCCGAGCAGACTCCCTCTTGCATATGCTTACAAGAAACACATTTTCAAGACACCAGAGCTGTTGCATTACGAGGCTTTTCAGTATTTCGTACTGATGTGCCTACTGAGGGCCAAGCTCGTGGTGGAGTAGCGATTCTGGTTCGTGAAGATGTGTATTATGAGGAAATTGCTTTGAATTCTGAATTGCAAGCTGTTGCTGTCCGTGTCACTATTCCTCTTCTGGTCACTTTATGTTCTATCTATCTTCCGCCAAACGAAAATGTCGATATGCGTGATATCGTTGATTTAATTGATCAACCCCCCTGCGGGTGGGGGTTAGAATTCACCCGCAGCACCTCTGCTGGTCGTAAGAGGCGACCAATGGGCGAGGAAGTTACCTCGTAAAAAACACACAGTTCAACCTGTATATATACCGGAAGATTAGTGGGCCAATCTTCTGCGGACTTCTCTTTCTTATTCATTTGCTCACCCGCGTGTTTGCCGTGCGTGGAGACCCGTCAGGAAGGAGAAGATGATCCTGGTGGTTGAGCTGACGCAACACACCACTTTGGCTTCGGATTCTTTCGAAACGGGCGGTCAGATACTAACCCTATCTGATCAACCGGCTTGCCGTTACGTTCTGTGTACCGGTAAGGTGAGTCCCACGACTCTGGAGGTAAGTCTTCAGACGTTGGAGAGAGTGGCTCGCAGCGTTCTGAAGCTTATTGCCAGGTGAGGGGGACTATATCTCCTGGTTAGCCCTGGCGATCACACCAGTTTGTGGTGTGACGTCCCAAATTGTGGCTCCGTGGTGGGTGGGGAGACCAGGAGATGAAACGTTCTATTTGTTTATGGCAAACAAAATAAAAACCCCGGGGGCCCCTCCCCCAAAAAGATCTCGTCCGTTATCGGACGAGGGAGAAAGTTTTCTGAAGGGCGAAAATAAATTTTCGCCCAAATTTCTTATTGTCAAAAGGACTGAAGAAGGAAAATCTATTTCTGAAGTCTCTTGTTTTGGCTAAGCCAGGTCCCTGAACGAGTTGGCTGGTGGAGAACCAAAATCCACCAAACGGCTTCGCGATGGTACCCTCCTAGTTGAAACGGCAAATTCAACTCAAACGAAGGCATTATTAAAATCGACAGTTTTATTTGGCATGCCAATTGTAGTGACAGCGCACAAATCCCTCAACACATGTCAGGGCGTAATATCGTGTTACGACCTGTTATATGTTGAGATGGATGAGTGTACGCGAGAGCTATCGAGTCAAGGTGTAGTTACTTGTCGACGACTTACTACCAAGAAAAACGGTGAGGTAAAGAATACCACATCCGTAGTTTTGACTTTCGCGCTGGATAAGCTTCCAGAAAGGATTAAAGTTGGGTTCCACAGTTGTTCGGTGAGACCGTACTTTCCTCGGCCAATGCGTTGTTTCAAATGCCAATAGTTCGGGCACACTGCATCCCGTTGTGACGCACAGGCTGTGTGTCCACGGTGCAGTGAGCAGGAGCATTTGGGCGAGGAGTGTAAAGGTCCGGCCCGTTGCGTTAATTGTTCTGGCAATCATCTTTCTTTCTTTTCCGATTGTCCACGCAATCAGGAGAAGAGAAGGTTTATTGAAATCAAAATTATAGACAAACTTTCATATTTCGATGCCCGGAAGAAATTCGAAACGCAAGCCAGTCCTGTGTTTAACCGTTCTTTCGCAACCATTGCTGCAACACCGGTCATAAAAAAATCTATTGCCGTTCAGACCGATAGCCTTCCTTCAACTATTATTTCCACAACTGTTCCAACTTTGCCTTCTGTTGTTAAAATTACCAGTCCTAAATCTAGTGTTACTCAAAATTTAAAATCAATCTTGAATCCATCAACAAAAATTATAAGTCAATCTAAGACGAAAGTTAGCAACAAACCGAAGATCAAAATCACACATTTAAAGGCAAGTCCTTCCACTTCGCCGAAAATTATTTCCAAAAAAAAAACGATGGAGGTTCGAGAAACATCGAATGTTTCAAGTTCCGCCAACATCAAAATTCCGAAAAAGAAGGGATCTCATTCTTCGAGATCTTCTTCTCCAATGGAAGTAACAACTATAAAACTTTCTAGGTCAGAGCGAGAAATATCTTCCATATCTCAATAATGCCTCCCATACTACAATGGAATTGTAATGGTTTCTACAGCCAATTTGAGGAATTTAAAGCTCTCATTGCCGAGCAGACTCCCTCTTGCATATGCTAACAAGAAACACATTTTCAAGACACCAGAGCTGCTTCATTACGAGGCTTCTCAGTATTTCGTACTGATGTGCCTACTGATGGCCAAGCTCGTGGTGGAGTAGCGATTCTGGTTCGCGAAAATGTGTATTGTGAGGAGATTGCTTTGAATTCTGAATTACAAGCTGTAGCTGTCCGTGTTGCTATTCCTTTTCTGGTCACTTTATGTTCTATCTATCTTCCTCCAAACGACAATGTCGATATGCGTGATATCGTTGAATTTATTGATCAATTGCCTGCTCCATTCATTCTTATGGGCGATTTCAACGCTCATAATCCTGAATGGGGATCAGGTACGATTAATCAACGCGGTAGACGCTTGGAACACCTATTCACTGCAAGTACACATGTCATCTTAAATGCTGGTAGTATGACACATTTTTCTGCCGCGTGGAGATCTTTCACTGCGATTGATCTAACGATCTGTTCTGCAGCAATAGCTCCATTGTTTGAGTGGCATGTGCACTCAGACTTGCATCAAAGTGACCACTTTCCGATCATTCTGAAATTTCTGCAGAGCTCAGATTCTGATGCTCGTTGTCCGAAATGGGCTTTAAAGCGAGCAGATTGGAATCTGTTCTCGGAGTTGGCCGTATTTGGTGAAAATGATTTCGTTGACGTGGACGACCATGTTCGGTATTTCACGGATGCAATCAAGTCTGCTGCACAAGAGAGTATTCCTCTAACACCTATTCATTCTAATAGAATACCCGTTCCCTGGTGGAACGATGAGTGCAAGATTGCTATCCGAGAAAAACGACGTATTTTTCGCCATTTCAGGCGATTTCCAACCACCGAGAATATGATCCATTACTTCCAAGCCAAGGCAACAGCAAGAAGAATTGTTCGGAAGAGTAAGAAAGCGTCATGGCAGAAATACATTTCTTCCATTACAACCTCCACTCCAGTTTCAAAGGTATGGGAGAGGGTCAGAAAAATATCTGGCCGCTCAAAATCTAGCACTGTTTCTGGCCTAAAAATCAATGGCAATGTCATTACCTGTCGGTCTGATGTTGCTAATATTATAGCATCCACTTTCGCGGATACTTCAAGTTCCAATCACTATCCAGCTGAGTTCCTCGCTCGAAAATCAATCTTGGAACGTCAATGTCTCAATTTTGTTTCGCCGGGCGATGAAATCTACAATCTTTCTTCCAGCGTGGATGAACTTGAAAGTGCGATTTCAGATTCTCACGACAGCGCTCCTGGACCTGATTTTATTCACTACCAGATGCTTCGCCATTTGAATCCTGCTGGAAAAACATTTCTTTTACAAATGTATAATCGCATTTGGTTCTCCGGTATTTGCCCAACACCATGGCGTGATGCGATTATTGTACCAATCCCAAAGCCTGGAAAAGACAAAACACTGCCATCTAGCTATCGCCCAGTTTCGCTTACCAGTTGTGTCTGCAAGCTCATGGAACGCATGATCAACAGGCGTCTTGTTTGGTTCCTGGAATCAAACAACCTGTTGGATAACATCCAGTGCGGCTTCCGCCGTTTCCGTTCCACTGCAGACCACCTGGTAAGACTTGAATCAACCATCCGGGATGCTTTTCTCAACAAGCAACATATGGTAGCTGTGTTTTTTGATATAGCCCGGGCCTATGATACCACATGGCGTTTTGGTATTATGCGCACTTTACACTCCTGGGGCTTGAGAGGTAATCTTCCCATATTTCTTGAAAGCTTTCTTTCCTTAAGAAAGTTTCAAGTTCGTGTGGGAAATGACCTCTCCAACATTTTTACTCAAGAAAACGGAGTACCGCAAGGGTCTATTCTGAGTGTCACGTTGTTTGCCGTGGCCATCAACGGTGTTGCACAATGTATTCGTTCACCTGTGCTGGGATCCCTGTACGTGGACGACTTGGCTATTTTCTGCAGTTCTCGCAATATGGCTTCCATAGAGCGTCAGCTGCAGTTAACAATCAATCGTCTTCATACTTGGGCTACTGAGCACGGTTTCGTATTTTCTGCGGCCAAGACAGAGTGCATTCACTTTTGTGAACGCCGTCACCTTCACTTAGATCCTGTTCTCTCTCTCAACGGTACTGATCTTCCATTCGTGGAAACTGTCCGTTTTCTTGGTCTTCTATTTGACAAGAAGCTTAACTGGCGTGCCCATCTTGTGGCTTTGAAGGCAAAATGTCGGCTTTCTTTAAATCTATTGCGAGTTCTTTCTTCCAAATCGTGGGGTGCCGATAGAATTTCTATGCTGCGCTTGTATCGGGCTTTGATACGTTCCAAGCTGGACTACGGATGAATCACTTACGCTTCTGCCTGGCCATCCGTCATCAAAACCATTGATACTATACACCATACTGGTATTCGGCTAGCTACTGGTGCTTTTCGTACCAGTCCAATACCAAGTGTACTGTGCGAAGCTGGCGAGCCTTCTCTGTATGATCGTCGCAGGCTTTTGACTATGAACTACACGGCAGCCATGAAGTCGAAACCATATCACCTGGTTTTTGACACTGTCTTTGGTCAACAGTTTGCGGAGATTTATGACAGAAGGGCTCGTTCGGTGGGTTCCTTTACTGTCAGATCTCGCAATACTTTTGGAGAAGTTAATTTTGAACTTCCTTCAACCCCAGACACTTCTTTTAGCCCCTTTCCTCCTTGGACATTCTCCCGTCCGAATACCAACTATGCGCTTTCAAAGCTAGGTCGATCCGCTACTCCACCCATTCTGTTCCAACGTGAGTTTGCTCGAATCATTGCCAACTATCGGCAATGGATTCGCATTTACACCGACGGTTCGAAGAGCAACGAGAGGGTTGCATGTGCTTATATATCGGCAAGAGGTGCATGTGAGTTTCGTCTTCACAAACTCTCGTCCGTATACACGGCAGAGCTGTATGCACTCTACCAAGCACTTCTCTATATTTGTAGACTCGCACGTAATTCTTTCGTTATTGTGGCGGACTCGAGGAGCGCTTTGAAAGCGATTGATTCTTTGTACCCCAAACATCCTCTCTTGCAGCAGATACAAGCAACCTTGATGACATTATTGTCAAAAGGGTCTAGCGTGTGCTTTATTTGGGTACCGAGTCATATTGGTATTCGCGGAAATGAAGGAGCTGACGCAGCAGCTAAACGAGCGTTGTCCAGAGCCACCATTGATTTTGATCGGGTTCTTGCAGAAGACCTCAAGGGTCATTTCAAGCATCTGATCATAAATCAATGGCAAGAAAGGTGGAGTCACATAGAACAAAATAAGCTCAGGAATGTTAAGCAAAACGTGAAGGCATGAAATTCTTCCCATAGGGCATCCCGAAAGGAGGAGGTCGCTGTGGGGAGACTCCGGATAGGGCACGCCTGGTGGACGCATGGCCATCTTCTGCGCCGTGAGGAGACTCCGATGTGCGAAACGTGTGACACTGCTTTGACAGTGGCGCACGTTTTGTTGGAGTGCTCCCAATTTACCGAACAGCGAAACCGGGCGGGTCTGTCACTTGACCTGGCGGTGGCCCTTGGTGACCATTCGACAGTCATTGACAGAGTCGTCCTGTAACTCAGGAATACAGGTCTATTTGCCTTTATTTAAAAGTGCTAGTTTTGTCTTTAATTTTATTTATACACGTATTTTTGTTTACATTCAATAATATTCTACAATAACTTTTATTTTTACAATTTTAAGCATGTATATTTTATTCATTTTTTGAAACATTTTTAAATCCTCTTTATTAACATTTTACATTTAATAGATTTTTAGCTTACAATATAATTTTTACATATATTTTAAAATAATAGTTTATTTCATTATTTAGATTATGGCGTGAATAGACCAAGAGGCTGATACGCCTTTAAATTATAATCCTAATCTGATATTCTTGTTCTGGGGAGTGTTCATCATGTAGGAGGGTAGGGGTGTTTTTATATTTTATTTTGTACTTATTGATACTTATATACTATACTATAGCTAGTTTGACAATGTTTCTTAATTTAATAGCGTATTCAATTTAGTTAGTTAATTAATTAATAACTTAATTATTTGTAGAGGTGTCCTTCTACATACCGGCATGCAACCGTGTATTGAACTAGTTACCCTGCGTGTTACGGGGAGGTTTGGTGATGGTGGATTATTGGGGTTGAGGTGTATTTCCTTTACATTTGTACATTTGCTGCGGATTTCTTAATGCTATTTGACAATTTTCTTATTGATAATATTAAAAGCAATTGCAGTAAATATCAGTTATATATAATAGTTATGTTAATTTATCCTTTCAATATTTTGTTATGCGACCATGTATTAGTGTATCCCTAGCCCTTGATTATTTCTGTTGTATCTAGGACGTGTTTACATAATTAGTAATAGTTGCACAATTTATACTTTTAACTTTGGAACAACAGATAAATGTTGACAGTGAGCGTGTTATAGTTTATAGAAGAGGTTAATAAAAAAAATACTATTTTTTATAAACCACAATCGTTTTATTTAATACACATGGAGCGTCTGTCAAAACCTGGTTCTTGACGTCTGTTCGCCACGAAAGTAAAAAGATATATATATTTATTTTATCACGAGCAGTACGTTCAAGTCAGGGTATGACGTATTACAATTATTACATCAACGTTTATAATCAACCAACAATATAATAATGTTGCACAGTCATCTATAACATGTAACAACCAATATATTATTCGAGTGCTTATTAAGTAATATTTAAATCTAAATAAATATTTAGATGATGCTACGATGCTGGAACCAACACAGGCACAACACTAATATTAACACGAACACTAACACGGCTATCCTGATACTAAGTTCGTCCTCGAACTTATATCCGTGATGTCATCTTATTCCGATTCGCTTACCGAATAAAGATCTAAAGCCAAACAATAATTATATTGATAATTATTGCACTATTCGCCAATCCTTGCTTTGAGTTACATATTTATATTTATATGTACATATATACGTTTTGCATGTCCAACTAAGTTGATTCAGGGATAATTTTAAGTTATTCTTGAACTTTACTAAGGACTACCGTATTATCAGTGACGGTGTTTCTCATTCTATTATTTTATTAAACAACGGGACTACCGTATAATTTTAGTAAGTTCAGGGACGGCGTTGCCTGTCTCACAAATGTATTAAACCCTGGGACTACCGTATAACTTTAATAAGTTCAGGGACGGCGTTGCCCGTCTCATATATATATATTAAACCATGGGACTACCGTATAACTTTAATAAGTTCAGGGACGGCGTTGCCCGTCTCACATATATATTAAACCATGGGACTACCGTATAACTTTAATAAGTTCAGGGACGGCGTTGCCCGTCTCACATATATATTAAACCATGGGACTACCGTATAACTTTAATAAGTTCAGGGACGGCGTTGCCCGTCTCACATATATATTAAACCATGGGACTACCGTATAACTTTAATAAGTTCAGGGACGGCGTTGCCCGTCTCACATATATATTAAACCATGGGACTACCGTATAACTTTAATATGTTCAGGGACGGCGTTGCCCGTCTCACATATATATTAAACCATGGGACTACCGTATAACTTTAATAAGTTCAGGGACGGCGTTGCCCGTGTCACATATATATTAAAAATCATGTAAATATACAAAAAAAAGTTTATTTCTCTTACCATCCATATCTCCAGACCACATACCGGGCCAAACTCTTAAGTGCTCCAACAAAGCTGTATGTCTTTTACCCGAGTTAAGACACAGAACCTCGAATCTATCATTATCCAAAATTTTTGTTATTTGTAATGGTCCCTTGACTTTAGGTGATAGTTTACTATTTCGCTCTCTTGCAGATTCCATTACGTAACAACCAAGATTCAAACAGGGTCCTTTTACTCGTTTTGCGTCAAACCTTGTTTTACTTTTCTCGGCTTGTAAACACATTCGTTTATAAGCCAATTGACGATCTTCTTCTAAATTAGTGGTGACAGTTTCAGTTTCTGTCTGGTCTAATAAAGTTTGTATTTGTGGGCAGTTTGCTATCTGTCCCGTGAGTAAATATAAGGGGGAATACCCCGTCGTCTTTTGGACAGTTGTATTTAAAGAGAGCTGTATTTGAGCTAACTCGCTCGTCCATTCTGACACATCTGTTAGATTTGTGATAAGTAAGTTGGAAACGGTATGAACATATCGTTCAACTTGACCATTTGCGCGAGGCACCTCTTTTGCTATAGCGTGCTGCTCGATATTGAGAGATTTCAATAAGTTTTTCATTTCGGAACCTATAAAATTACCAGCTTTGTCTGATATGAATCGTCTAGGTGTTCCAAATAATGTTAAATAGGGACTTAATGCCTGGGCAGTTGCAGCGCTAGTTAATTTTTGTATAGGTACTAGTATAATATATTTTGTGAAAGCATCAATTAGCAAAATTATATGTTTAAAACCTGTAGATGTAATTTTTAAAGGCCCCATACAATCGGCATGGAGGGTATGAAATGGTGTAGGTGTTTTATCTATTGGATGCAAGAAACCCCTTTTTGGACCGGAGGGTCGTTTGCTTGTAAAGCAAACTAGACAATGATTACAATATTTTCGCACAAATTTAGTCATTCCTTTAAACCAAAAGCTACACTGAATTTTTCTGAGTGACTTTTCCCACCCGACATGACTTTGTCCGTCGTGAAATATTTTTAAAATATTCCACCTCTGCTTTTTAGGAATAACAGCTTTATATTGTGGTTTATTTTCAATAATTACTTTTCTCAACAATGTCTGGTTCTTAATAGTATAATTTCTGTCACAGTTGGGATTTATTGTTAATTCTGACATTAGTTGTCGGATATCTGTATCCTTGTTTTGCTCAATAACTATCCAGGGCATGAGATTAGCGATATTTACAATCAAAGGGATTGGGTTACGACTTAAATAGTCAACATGAGGCAATAATTCTACTTTGCGATATTCGACTGTAAATGTAAATTCTTGAAGATATTCCCACCACCTTGCAATTCGAGGGATGATATCTTTCTTATTTTGGGTGGCCTGTAGTGAGGCACAATCCGTGATAATTTTAAAATTTATACCTAATAGATAAATTCTAAAAGCTTTAACTGCGTTAACCACCGCTAATGTTTCGAGTTCGTATAAGTGGTAGTTCGCTTCGGTTGAGGTGGTTCTTTTACTAAAATATGCCACAACCTTAAGGGTTCTAAAATGCTTCTGAAATAGAACTGCACAATAGCCAATCGAACTAGCATCCGTATGTAATTCGTTTGGAAGAGTTCTGTCAAAAATCGAAAGCAAGGGTTTCTGAGTCAAATGTTTGCAGATATATTTTCGCGCTGTGTCTTGTTCGTCTGTCCATGCAAATATTTCATTTTGACGGGTTAATTTGGTAATACAAGCCACTTCTCTTGAGTAGTTGGGTATGAACTTCCGGAAGTAACCGGTTAACCCTAAAAATTGGCGAACTTGTTTAACAGTTTTAGGAACTGGTGCTTCTAATACAGCTTTTACACGCAATTCATTTGGTCTAACACCTTCACCCGTAATTTCGTGTCCGAGATATACAATTTTTTTAACTAAGAATTTACACTTCTTTAAATTTAATGAGAAGCCAGCTTTTTCTAGAGCAGCTAACACAAGACGTAGTCTCTGCATGCCGTCTTCAACGGTTTTGGAAGGAATCAGTATGTCATCTAGGTATACCAAAGCAATTTTATCAGTTAACCCTTTCAATGCCGCAGTAATTGCTCTCTGATATACCGCAGGAGCGTTAGCTAAGCCAAATGGCATTCGTACATACTCATAATGACCACTTGCCGTAACAAACGCGGTTTTAGGAATTGATGATTCCGACACTGGTATTTGGTGGTAACCAGCAGCCATATCTAGGGCAGTAAAATATTCTGACCCTGCTACTTGATCAATGAGATCTTCAATTCTGGGCAAGGGATAAACGTCTTTAACGGTTATTTTGTTAAGAGCTCTATAATCGATACATAAACGATCTGATCCATTTGGTTTACGTACTAATCTAACAGGAAAACCGTATGGCGATTCACTTTCACGAATAATTCCGTTTTTGAGTAAATCTTCGATTATTGTGTTTATTCGCATTTTTATGTCCCAAGGTTCGCGGTAAGGTGTTAATGAAATAATTTTGTTCTCGGTCAAGCGAATTTCTAATTGTGTCGTATGTAATGCGGTTACTTTATTTACTACCGTAATATGGGCTTTATGACTGTTTAGCAATTCTAACAAGGGATTTTGACTTTCGATTGGAAGATCTGTTACAATGTGAGTCGGCAATATTTGAGTCATCAGTATAGAATGTTTCATTACCAATTTCGGCCCATACATATCATGTGATATTTGGATATAAGGGTTTTGAAATATATTTCGACCGATAAGAACTGTAGATGTCAGGTAGTTTGACGGAATTACGTAGCACGATAATTTAAATGAAAAGTCGTTGTGTTGAATCGTTATATCTACTTGATGAGTCAGTGTTAAAACTTCTGACGCAATGCCTTTTATAGACACTTCGCATGGTTCGGCTAATATTTTTGAGTTTTCCAGGAACTTATCTTGAACTAATGAACATTCAGCACCTGTGTCGATTAAACATGTTATGGGAAAGTTATTTACATGAGCCTGTACTAGTCATTGGGTGGCATCTACTGCTTGAATCGCATGTACAGACTTGGGGAGATCTTTAGGTTTCAAGGCGGGATTACGGAAACAGTTTTCCGCTTTGTGGCCAGGTTTCTTACAATAATCGCAAATAATAACCCTGGTTTCATTACGGGGAATTGTCACATTTGTATTAGTCTTATCATTTAGGAAATTATTAGTTTTAATTTGCTTACGACAGTCGCGCTTGATGTGACCGGGCAAATTACAGTTATGACAAACCCTACGGTCCATTCGAGGACGTTTAATATCAGTAGAAACATCAGGCATAGCTCGTTTGCGACTTCGTTTAGAAAAATCATTAAGAAGTAACAGTAAATCAGCAATAGAAGTGACATTACTATTTAGGGCATTTGTTCTAACATAATGGTCTTTAATTCCTCCGATGATAATTTCAAGCAATTGCATTACAGAAAAAGTTACCTTAGTTTGTTCCAACAGATATAATTTTTCCCTCGCATACTCACAGTACGTTTCAGCTTCGTCGGAACTATAATTCGCGGCCTTCATCAGACGACTGTTTAGATTTCTTTTAACCGGAAAAGCTTCAGTAACATCTTTTCGGAAAGATTCCCAACTTCTAGTTCTAGGTGACCATCTCTCGGCCCATACGGCTGCTTTTCCTTTCATGACAGGAATCGCTCTTGATAGCATTTCGATGGAGCCCCACTGAAAAGCTTTACCAACTTCTTCAATTTTATCACACCAGGTGATAGCTCCATCTTCGTGGTTTTCAGGATGAAAACTTGGAAGAGCTACAGGCCCTTGGACTAGGGTTGGCTGTTTGTGTGAATCTGCCTTGCTAACCAATCGTTCCAGCAATTGCATCATCACTGGCATATACGGTGTTTGTGTGTCGAGGTTTTCGTTTGGTGTTGCCATTTATATTTTTGCTATAACGTAGCACTATTCCACTTATTATATGTCAGCGTAAGTATCCCACTTCTGATGTTATAGTTTATAGAAGAGGTTAATAAAAAAAATACTATTTTTTATAAACCACAATCGTTTTATTTAATACACATGGAGCGTCTGCCAAAACCTGGTTCTTGACGTCTGTTCGCCACGAAAGTAAAAAGATATATATATTTATTTTATCACGAGCAGTACGTTCAAGTCAGGGTATGACGTATTACAATTATTACATCAACGTTTATAATCAACCAACAATATAATAATGTTGCACAGTCATCTATAACATGTAACAACCAATATATTATTCGAGTGCTTATTAAGTAATATTTAAATCTAAATAAATATTTAGATGATGCTACGATGCTGGAACCAACACAGGCACAACACTAATATTAACACGAACACTAACAAGCGCTCTTTTGAACATAGATGGAACATACAATAATTGCATTACAATAATAGTAATAGTTATAAGGGCAATTTTGTGATAATGATAAAATGACATATAAAATAAAATATAGTATGTTGATAATAATAATAATAATGTTCGTAATTTTAAGGATGTCTTTTAAAGTCATTGTTATTTCGTGTCTACACATTAGTTTTGCTTTCACTTTTGCACTTAACTTTGTTTTCAGGGATTGTTCTGTCATTCATTGTTTAGGGAAAACTTTTCAGTCTCTTTGGCGAAGGTTTTCAACGCTGTCCACTATTTTGGCTCGCCGGTTAGCCTGGATATGTCCTCCGAATTTTGGGGCCACTTTATCCTATCCTCGAGTAGTTGCGCTGTCGCTGCGCGCCTGGCTTCGTTTAAAAAGCCACACCGGACTATCACGTGTTGAGCGTCGTCCGCTTCTTCCCCACATTCACTCATCCCGTCATCCAATTTCCCAATTTTGAGTAGGTAGCAATTGAACTCCCCGTGCCCTGTTATAAGCTGTACGGTCTAGTAGTCCAGAAGTTGGCCCAATTTGTTGTTGTACTGGGTCTCCGGGATAAATATCGCCGTGGTTCTCCCTGTTTTGGCATTTTTCCACCTTTGGTTCCATGCAACTCGCGTATTTTCTTTAAGAGCTGCTTTGATAAGAGCCTTCGGGATACGGCTGTATTCTGGGATGACGTCTTCCATGGCTGCCTCCTGGGCGAGTTCGTCCGAGCGCTCATTTACCGCTACTCCGGAATGTGCCTTGATCCAGTGCCACTTCAATCTCGTGGACGTAGCTACTTCTGTTGCCAGTTTAGCAGTTTCCATCTCTAATTTTGTAGGTTTTTTCAATTATATAAAGTCAAGCCCTACTTCTACGCCAAAAATTATTTCGAAATAACATTCAATGGAGGTACGAGAAACATCTAGTGTTTCAAGTTCTTCCATTACCAAATATTCTTCAAGTAAAGGATCTCAATCTTCGAGATCCCCTTCTCCTATGGAAGTCACAAGAATTAAACTTTCTAGGCCAGAACGAGATACATCTTCCACACCCAAATAATGCCTTCCAAACTACAGTGGAATTGTAATGGTTTCTACAACCATTTCGCAGAATTTAAAGTTCTCAATGCCGAGCAGACTCCCTCTTGCATATGCTTACAAGAAACACATTTTCAAGACACCAGAGCTGTTGCATTACGAGGCTTTTCAGTATTTCGTACTGATGTGCCTACTGAGGGCCAAGCTCGTGGTGGAGTAGCGATTCTGGTTCGTGAAGATGTGTATTATGAGGAAATTGCTTTGAATTCTGAATTGCAAGCTGTTGCTGTCCGTGTCACTATTCCTCTTCTGGTCACTTTATGTTCTATCTATCTTCCGCCAAACGAAAATGTCGATATGCGTGATATCGTTGATTTAATTGATCAACCCCCCTGCGGGTGGGGGTTAGAATTCACCCGCAGCACCTCTGCTGGTCGTAAGAGGCGACCAATGGGCGAGGAAGTTACCTCGTAAAAAACACACAGTTCAACCTGTATATATACCGGAAGATTAGTGGGCCAATCTTCTGCGGACTTCTCTTTCTTATTCATTTGCTCACCCGCGTGTTTGCCGTGCGTGGAGACCCGTCAGGAAGGAGAAGATGATCCTGGTGGTTGAGCTGACGCAACACACCACTTTGGCTTCGGATTCTTTCGAAACGGGCGGTCAGATACTAACCCTATCTGATCAACCGGCTTGCCGTTACGTTCTGTGTACCGGTAAGGTGAGTCCCACGACTCTGGAGGTAAGTCTTCAGACGTTGGAGAGAGTGGCTCGCAGCGTTCTGAAGCTTATTGCCAGGTGAGGGGGACTATATCTCCTGGTTAGCCCTGGCGATCACACCAGTTTGTGGTGTGACGTCCCAAATTGTGGCTCCGTGGTGGGTGGGGAGACCAGGAGATGAAACGTTCTATTTGTTTATGGCAAACAAAATAAAAACCCCGGGGGCCCCTCCCCCAAAAAGATCTCGTCCGTTATCGGACGAGGGAGAAAGTTTTCTGAAGGGCGAAAATAAATTTTCGCCCAAATTTCTTATTGTCAAAAGGACTGAAGAAGGAAAATCTATTTCTGAAGTCTCTTGTTTTGGCTAAGCCAGGTCCCTGAACGAGTTGGCTGGTGGAGAACCAAAATCCACCAAACGGCTTCGCGATGGTACCCTCCTAGTTGAAACGGCAAATTCAACTCAAACGAAGGCATTATTAAAATCGACAGTTTTATTTGGCATGCCAATTGTAGTGACAGCGCACAAATCCCTCAACACGTGTCAGGGCGTAATATCGTGTTACGACCTGTTATATGTTGAGATGGATGAGTGTACGCGAGAGCTATCGAGTCAAGGTGTAGTTACTTGTCGACGACTTACTACCAAGAAAAACGGTGAGGTAAAGAATACCACATCCGTAGTTTTGACTTTCGCGCTGGATAAGCTTCCAGAAAGGATTAAAGTTGGGTTCCACAGTTGTTCGGTGAGACCGTACTTTCCTCGGCCAATGCGTTGTTTCAAATGCCAATAGTTCGGGCACACTGCATCCCGTTGTGACGCACAGGCTGTGTGTCCACGGTGCAGTGAGCAGGAGCATTTGGGCGAGGAGTGTAAAGGTCCGGCCCGTTGCGTTAATTGTTCTGGCAATCATCTTTCTTTCTTTTCCGATTGTCCACGCAATCAGGAGAAGAGAAGGTTTATTGAAATCAAAATTATAGACAAACTTTCATATTTCGATGCCCGGAAGAAATTCGAAACGCAAGCCAGTCCTGTGTTTAACCGTTCTTTCGCAACCATTGCTGCAACACCGGTCATAAAAAAATCTATTGCCGTTCAGACCGATAGCCTTCCTTCAACTATTATTTCCACAACTGTTCCAACTTTGCCTTCTGTTGTTAAAATTACCAGTCCTAAATCTAGTGTTACTCAAAATTTAAAATCAATCTTGAATCCATCAACAAAAATTATAAGTCAATCTAAGACGAAAGTTAGCAACAAACCGAAGATCAAAATCACACATTTAAAGGCAAGTCCTTCCACTTCGCCGAAAATTATTTCCAAAAAAAAAACGATGGAGGTTCGAGAAACATCGAATGTTTCAAGTTCCGCCAACATCAAAATTCCGAAAAAGAAGGGATCTCATTCTTCGAGATCTTCTTCTCCAATGGAAGTAACAACTATAAAACTTTCTAGGTCAGAGCGAGAAATATCTTCCATATCTCAATAATGCCTCCCATACTACAATGGAATTGTAATGGTTTCTACAGCCAATTTGAGGAATTTAAAGCTCTCATTGCCGAGCAGACTCCCTCTTGCATATGCTAACAAGAAACACATTTTCAAGACACCAGAGCTGCTTCATTACGAGGCTTCTCAGTATTTCGTACTGATGTGCCTACTGATGGCCAAGCTCGTGGTGGAGTAGCGATTCTGGTTCGCGAAAATGTGTATTGTGAGGAGATTGCTTTGAATTCTGAATTACAAGCTGTAGCTGTCCGTGTTGCTATTCCTTTTCTGGTCACTTTATGTTCTATCTATCTTCCTCCAAACGACAATGTCGATATGCGTGATATCGTTGAATTTATTGATCAATTGCCTGCTCCATTCATTCTTATGGGCGATTTCAACGCTCATAATCCTGAATGGGGATCAGGTACGATTAATCAACGCGGTAGACGCTTGGAACACCTATTCACTGCAAGTACACATGTCATCTTAAATGCTGGTAGTATGACACATTTTTCTGCCGCGTGGAGATCTTTCACTGCGATTGATCTAACGATCTGTTCTGCAGCAATAGCTCCATTGTTTGAGTGGCATGTGCACTCAGACTTGCATCAAAGTGACCACTTTCCGATCATTCTGAAATTTCTGCAGAGCTCAGATTCTGATGCTCGTTGTCCGAAATGGGCTTTAAAGCGAGCAGATTGGAATCTGTTCTCGGAGTTGGCCGTATTTGGTGAAAATGATTTCGTTGACGTGGACGACCATGTTCGGTATTTCACGGATGCAATCAAGTCTGCTGCACAAGAGAGTATTCCTCTAACACCTATTCATTCTAATAGAATACCCGTTCCCTGGTGGAACGATGAGTGCAAGATTGCTATCCGAGAAAAACGACGTATTTTTCGCCATTTCAGGCGATTTCCAACCACCGAGAATATGATCCATTACTTCCACGCCACGGCAACAGCAAGAAGAATTGTTCGGAAGAGTAAGAAAGCGTCATGGCAGAAATACATTTCTTCCATTACAACCTCCACTCCAGTTTCAAAGGTATGGGAGAGGGTCAGAAAAATATCTGGCCGCTCAAAATCTAGCACTGTTTCTGGCCTAAAAATCAATGGCAATGTCATTACCTGTCGGTCTGATGTTGCTAATATTATAGCATCCACTTTCGCGGATACTTCAAGTTCCAATCACTATCCAGCTGAGTTCCTCGCTCGAAAATCAATCTTGGAACGTCAATGTCTCAATTTTGTTTCGCCGGGCGATGAAATCTACAATCTTTCTTCCAGCGTGGATGAACTTGAAAGTGCGATTTCAGATTCTCACGACAGCGCTCCTGGACCTGATTTTATTCACTACCAGATGCTTCGCCATTTGAATCCTGCTGGAAAAACATTTCTTTTACAAATGTATAATCGCATTTGGTTCTCCGGTATTTGCCCAACACCATGGCGTGATGCGATTATTGTACCAATCCCAAAGCCTGGAAAAGACAAAACACTGCCATCTAGCTATCGCCCAGTTTCGCTTACCAGTTGTGTCTGCAAGCTCATGGAACGCATGATCAACAGGCGTCTTGTTTGGTTCCTGGAATCAAACAACCTGTTGGATAACATCCAGTGCGGCTTCCGCCGTTTCCGTTCCACTGCAGACCACCTGGTAAGACTTGAATCAACCATCCGGGATGCTTTTCTCAACAAGCAACATATGGTAGCTGTGTTTTTTGATATAGCCCGGGCCTATGATACCACATGGCGTTTTGGTATTATGCGCACTTTACACTCCTGGGGCTTGAGAGGTAATCTTCCCATATTTCTTGAAAGCTTTCTTTCCTTAAGAAAGTTTCAAGTTCGTGTGGGAAATGACCTCTCCAACATTTTTACTCAAGAAAACGGAGTACCGCAAGGGTCTATTCTGAGTGTCACGTTGTTTGCCGTGGCCATCAACGGTGTTGCACAATGTATTCGTTCACCTGTGCTGGGATCCCTGTACGTGGACGACTTGGCTATTTTCTGCAGTTCTCGCAATATGGCTTCCATAGAGCGTCAGCTGCAGTTAACAATCAATCGTCTTCATACTTGGGCTACTGAGCACGGTTTCGTATTTTCTGCGGCCAAGACAGAGTGCATTCACTTTTGTGAACGCCGTCACCTTCACTTAGATCCTGTTCTCTCTCTCAACGGTACTGATCTTCCATTCGTGGAAACTGTCCGTTTTCTTGGTCTTCTATTTGACAAGAAGCTTAACTGGCGTGCCCATCTTGTGGCTTTGAAGGCAAAATGTCGGCTTTCTTTAAATCTATTGCGAGTTCTTTCTTCCAAATCGTGGGGTGCCGATAGAATTTCTATGCTGCGCTTGTATCGGGCTTTGATACGTTCCAAGCTGGACTACGGATGAATCACTTACGCTTCTGCCTGGCCATCCGTCATCAAAACCATTGATACTATACACCATACTGGTATTCGGCTAGCTACTGGTGCTTTTCGTACCAGTCCAATACCAAGTGTACTGTGCGAAGCTGGCGAGCCTTCTCTGTATGATCGTCGCAGGCTTTTGACTATGAACTACACGGCAGCCATGAAGTCGAAACCATATCACCTGGTTTTTGACACTGTCTTTGGTCAACAGTTTGCGGAGATTTATGACAGAAGGGCTCGTTCGGTGGGTTCCTTTACTGTCAGATCTCGCAATACTTTTGGAGAAGTTAATTTTGAACTTCCTTCAACCCCAGACACTTCTTTTAGCCCCTTTCCTCCTTGGACATTCTCCCGTCCGAATACCAACTATGCGCTTTCAAAGCTAGGTCGATCCGCTACTCCACCCATTCTGTTCCAACGTGAGTTTGCTCGAATCATTGCCAACTATCGGCAATGGATTCGCATTTACACCGACGGTTCGAAGAGCAACGAGAGGGTTGCATGTGCTTATATATCGGCAAGAGGTGCATGTGAGTTTCGTCTTCACAAACTCTCGTCCGTATACACGGCAGAGCTGTATGCACTCTACCAAGCACTTCTCTATATTTGTAGACTCGCACGTAATTCTTTCGTTATTGTGGCGGACTCGAGGAGCGCTTTGAAAGCGATTGATTCTTTGTACCCCAAACATCCTCTCTTGCAGCAGATACAAGCAACCTTGATGACATTATTGTCAAAAGGGTCTAGCGTGTGCTTTATTTGGGTACCGAGTCATATTGGTATTCGCGGAAATGAAGGAGCTGACGCAGCAGCTAAACGAGCGTTGTCCAGAGCCACCATTGATTTTGATCGGGTTCTTGCAGAAGACCTCAAGGGTCATTTCAAGCATCTGATCATAAATCAATGGCAAGAAAGGTGGAGTCACATAGAACAAAATAAGCTCAGGAATGTTAAGCAAAACGTGAAGGCATGAAATTCTTCCCATAGGGCATCCCGAAAGGAGGAGGTCGCTGTGGGGAGACTCCGGATAGGGCACGCCTGGTGGACGCATGGCCATCTTCTGCGCCGTGAGGAGACTCCGATGTGCGAAACGTGTGACACTGCTTTGACAGTGGCGCACGTTTTGTTGGAGTGCTCCCAATTTACCGAACAGCGAAACCGGGCGGGTCTGTCACTTGACCTGGCGGTGGCCCTTGGTGACCATTCGACAGTCATTGACAGAGTCGTCCTGTAACTCAGGAATACAGGTCTATTTGCCTTTATTTAAAAGTGCTAGTTTTGTCTTTAATTTTATTTATACACGTATTTTTGTTTACATTCAATAATATTCTACAATAACTTTTATTTTTACAATTTTAAGCATGTATATTTTATTCATTTTTTGAAACATTTTTAAATCCTCTTTATTAACATTTTACATTTAATAGATTTTTAGCTTACAATATAATTTTTACATATATTTTAAAATAATAGTTTATTTCATTATTTAGATTATGGCGTGAATAGACCAAGAGGCTGATACGCCTTTAAATTATAATCCTAATCTGATATTCTTGTTCTGGGGAGTGTTCATTATGTAGGAGGGTAGGGGTGTTTTTATATTTTATTTTGTACTTATTGATACTTATATACTATACTATAGCTAGTTTGACAATGTTTCTTAATTTAATAGCGTATTCAATTTAGTTAGTTAATTAATTAATAACTTAATTATTTGTAGAGGTGTCCTTCTACATACCGGCATGCAACCGTGTATTGAACTAGTTACCCTGCGTGTTACGGGGAGGTTTGGTGATGGTGGATTATTGGGGTTGAGGTGTATTTCCTTTACATTTGTACATTTGCTGCGTATTTCTTAATGCTATTTGACAATTTTCTTATTGATAATATTAAAAGCAATTGCAGTAAATATCAGTTATATATAATAGTTATGTTAATTTATCCTTTCAATATTTTGTTATGCGACCATGTATTAGTGTATCCCTAGCCCTTGATTATTTCTGTTGTATCTAGGACGTGTTTACATAATTAGTAATAGTTGCACAATTTATACTTTTAACTTTGGAACAACAGATAAATGTTGACAGTGAGCGCTCTTTTGAACATAGATGGAACATACAATAATTGCATTACAATAATAGTAATAGTTATAAGGGCAATTTTGTGATAATGATAAAATGACATATAAAATAAAATATAGTATGTTGATAATAATAATAATAATGTTCGTAATTTTAAGGATGTCTTTTAAAGTCATTGTTATTTCGTGTCTACACATTAGTTTTGCTTTCACTTTTGCACTTAACTTTGTTTTCAGGGATTGTTCTGTCATTCATTGTTTAGGGAAAACTTTTCAGTCTCTTTGGCGAAGGTTTTCAACGCTGTCCACTATTTTGGCTCGCCGGTTAGCCTGGATATGTCCTCCGAATTTTGGGGCCACTTTATCCTATCCTCGAGTAGTTGCGCTATCGCTGCGCGCCTGGCTTCGTTTAAAAAGCCACACCGGACTATCACGTGTTGAGCGTCGTCCGCTTCTTCCCCACATTCACTCATCCCGTCATCCAATTTCCCAATTTTGAGTAGGTAGCAATTGAACTCCCCGTGCCCTGTTATAAGCTGTACGGTCTAGTAGTCCAGAAGTTGGCCCAATTTGTTGTTGTACTGGGTCTCCGGGATAAATATCGCCGTGGTTCTCCCTGTTTTGGCATTTTTCCACCTTTGGTTCCATGCAACTCGCGTATTTTCTTTAAGAGCTGCTTTGATAAGAGCCTTCGGGATACGGCTGTATTCTGGGATGACGTCTTCCATGGCTGCCTCCTGGGCGAGTTCGTCCGAGCGCTCATTTACCGCTACTCCGGAATGTGCCTTGATCCAGTGCCACTTCAATCTCGTGGACGTAGCTACTTCTGTTGCCAGTTTAGCAGTTTCCATCTCTAATTTTGTAGGTTTTTTCAATTTGTTTATTGCCTGCAGCGCAGCTCGGCTGTCTGTCAGTATAGAGCAGCTAGTGTACTAGTATGCGTTCGCCTTGAGGTACTTGAGAGCTGCTTGGATGGCTAACGTTTCGCACTGTAGGGCGCTGCAGTGATTTGTCAACTTGAACTTCTGGTGGGTGATTTCCGTACCGTTAATTATGACCGTGAACGCTGCTCCGGCTCCAGCTTCCTCCTTTGACCCATCTGTGTATATGCAGTTGGCTAGTTTGTCCTCTGAGCCGCTGGAGATTGCGCTGATACCTTTCTCAGCGGGGTGTATGCTGATTCGATCCTCCGTGCTGGTTTTTTCTTCCGGTATTTCATTGATTATGCCAGTGATTTGTTGCACTATCGTGTTATTGTATGCGCCGTATTTAGTTTTTTTTTGTTTAGCCTTTGCAGCTCCTCTGATGACGAGATCGACCGGTGGAATACCTGTGATAGCAAGCAGTGCCTCCGTTCAAACTGTTTTATACGCCGACGCTGCTCCAATCAAGGATGGTCTTTGCGCAGATAATAGTTTCGCCGTGTTCTTGACGTTGCAGCCCTCTGCCTAGATCGGCGCAGCGTACGTAATCGCTGGCTGGATTGCACCCGTATAAATTTTGGCCATTGCCGTGCGTTGGAGCTCCCATTATAATCGACACGCTGCTCTGAGTCCATGCGAGATTTTTTTGGTCTTTGCGCAGATTATATTTATATGCGGTGTCCAGCTTCGGTTGGAAGTTATCGTTATCCCTAGGTATTCGAGATCGTCTATACACGCTATCCTTTCTCCGTCCATGACATATGTAGGCCGCTCCTGATTTGGTTTTATTCCGTAGAATAGCGTTTTCGTCTTTGTTGGATTAAAGCGTACGTTTTTATTGTTTCCGTCTTGACGAGCAGCACCGTGTCGTCCGCGTACAGGACGACTTTGCAGCCTTCCGGAAGTTTTACGTCGTAGATTGTTTCGTGGACTATTTTCCAAAAGCCGGGGCCCGACTTGGATCCTTGTGGGCATCCCATCGTTACTTCTCTGCCTCTTTTCCACCCTAGTCCGTCTACTTCCGGCGATCTGTCTGAAAGGTATGCTTTCGCGAGTGCTAGTAGGTTATCTGGACAACCTTTCATTTGCAACTGCGTGATTACGAGCGGCCACCACGTATTATCAAAGGCACCTGCTACATCCAGCGAGACGAGTGTGCAGTACTGGCCGCTTTCTTTCGCGTCTTTTATTGTTTCCATGACAGTTTCTATAGCGTCGATCATTGTCTTCCCTTTGGTGAAGCCATATTGTATTCCACTGTATCCGTTGTTTTTTGCAAACCAGTATTCGATTCTTCCGATAGGGATGCTGTCCAGAACTTTCCCTAGTACGGGGAGTAGGCATATTGGCCTGTAGCTCTTTACGTCCATCATGTCCTCTTTCCCTGGTTTGGGTATTAGTTTGACGATCGCATTTTTCCATATTTTAGGGAAGACTCCATATTTTAAGCAGCTGTTGTATATATCGGTGAATATGGCTGGCGTTTCCATGAGGACGCGTTTTACCGCATCGGCAGTGATATAGTCCCCGCTAGGGGCCTTTTTTGCACTCATTTTGTCTATTTCTTTGCCTATCTCCCTCTTCGTGATCGGTCGGTCGTCCTCGGCACCTATCGCTTGTTCCGCGTCCCTTCACATGTTGGTGGGCGTCGCGGAGTCTAGCGTCGCGTCGTCTTTTGGAAAAAACTGTTCCAATAAAACACTTGCCCTTTCCTCGACTCCCCGTGTGTATGTACCGTCCTTTTTCCTCACGCAGGAGTATTGCGGTGTTGGTTTCTTTTTCCTGAGTATTCGATAAGCGAGCCCCCATGGGTCCGCGTCTGAGTTCTCTGTGCAGAAGTCTTGCCACTTCTTTGTGCGCGTCTTGAGAATTTCCGTTTTGTAGAGGTTGAATTTTTCTATATATTCTTGCCTTTTTTTATCTCTATCATCACTCTGGTCCTGTTGGCACTTCTTCCTTAGTTTTCTTGTTTCCTGGCGAAGGATGGTTAGTTCCTTAGTCCACCACGGTACCGAGGATTTGAATTTTTTTCCTGGCGGGCATGGACATGGCGCACGTCCTCTGTATCGCGTTATTTACCAGTGCGGCGCAGGCTTCAGCGTTTTCCGCGGAGTTGCATTTGATTATGCTTGTTTGTATGTGATTTTGTTCTATTAGCTGATTATAGTGATCCGCAAAGAGTACCCAGTCTGCTTTTTGGTGGCAGAATCCAGTAGTTATCTCTTCGCTGCTTACTTGCCGCTCTAGCGTTATTTTCCGCTCGATGTACCGATGGTCCGACATGCTGGGTGTATCCGGTATGTGCCATTCGCTAGCTCTAGGGTACATACTATTGGAGACGGCCGTTATGTCTATAAAGCTAGTGCCTCTCGGTCCATGGAAGGTAGGGACGTCGCCCGTGTTTATGACCGTCAGGTCATGCCTTTCCAAGGTTTCCGAGAAGGCCTTTCCACGTCTGTCCTCGTAGGGGCTGCCCCATATCTGCGATTTCCTGTTTGCACCTATACCTATTATGATGTTGCCTTTGATGCTTAAGTTTCCAATGGTTTCTTCTATTTTAAAGATTAGGTCTTCGAAGTTTATGGTCTTGTTTTCCACTGGCAGTATATATGGCGACACACAATACACTTTCTTTTCGCCGACCGAAACTTCGGCGACAGCCACTAAGTCAGAGCAAAGGTCTGTAAGCACGTGTCCCGTTATGTTAGGATTAACTAAGCAGATGGCAGCTCTCAGGTTTTCTCCGGCTTTGTATAGAGTTTTTATACCCGCACTAAGTCCAATTACTCGCCCGCACATGTGGTTCTTGTACTAAAATTATGTCGGTTTGTCTGTCTTCCGCGATTTTAATTAAGTTGTTAGACGCGTGTTTGGCTTTTTGTAAATTAATTTCACCGTATGTTAATATTTTTAGACGCTTTGATTTATTTACACTTTTACTCGCCATGATTCTTTTTATTGTTTGACATTCAGAGTCCCGCGAATCGTGGTTTGTTCTTACTCTTTGCATTCCCGCGCGAAATTTACTGTTCTCTTTAACACATAGCGCGCATTCACTCATTTCACTTTTGCATTGTTTATAGTCGTGGCTTTTATTGCAACAGTACCAGCGCAATTGTTAGTTTTGGCAATCCCCCGCTTTATGTCCGATTTCGAAGCATTTAAAACATTGTAATACAGATACGTAATCTCTAGCTCGCACTATATTCCAGCCAATACTTACCCTTTTTTCCAGCAGCAAGTTCCTGAGTTTTGGGGATACCTCGGCGATTACGCTCTTGAACGGGCTTCCTTTGCGCGCATTTAATTGTTGTCTGATCTTGAAATCGAGTCCAATTTCTTCCTCGTTCTGGTATTTTGCCGCTATATGTACGTTTTTTAATATCGCTGCTTTGATTTCGTTTTCTTCCATTTTTTGCTCCACTTGGTTTAGGATAGCTCGTGGCCGATTTTTCTTCACTTCTTTGCTGCTAAGCTCTGGTGCACGCGTAGCTATCGCTGTTCCATTGCTTTTGGTTTTTCTCAGATTAACCACCTGGAAATCGCCTTCCGACGGGTCGATTTTATCCTTTAGTATCGTCCTGGTCGTTTCACTGTTGCAGTTTTCGTTATTTTCTCTCGGCTCTATTATGAGCGAATAGCGCTGAGTCTTTTTGGCGGCAGACGCGTATGACGCCGGGTTTGCACTATGATTATTTACACTCGTGCTTATTTGTTCTTCTACTTGTTTCTCCAAAAGACTGATTTGCTTGTGTAGACTAATGAGTTCTGTGTCCTTGTCCTATAATTCTTGTTTCAAAATTTCCACTGCACCACTTTTCACCATTGTTTACTCTTATTTTGTCCACATCTTCGTGCACTATCTTTCGATTAAACACTCGAATAGTATCTTGCCCGGTAGTAGGCACCACATTCTTTATGCTGTCGCACGATTCGATGCACTTTAGTTTTATTTTCACTTCGAAACTGCATGGTTTTTCCCGATCCACACTGCTTACCGCGTTTGTCGCCATTTTGTTTGGGTGTACTCCCTTCACTATAGTGGGGGTGCGCGTTGGTACGTAGGGTGTAGCTGAGAGAGTGTAAGGCACGTCTGCTCAGCTCGGATGCTACGACTCGAATGGGTAACTTAAGACATGTTTATTTAGATTTAGCGTTTGACTCAGAGGTATTCCACTTTATCATACATATGTTACATATTCCTACCTTAATCTTACTTTTGTTTACATTCTATTAGGTTTGTACACTGTTTATTTGATATCCTGCTAGTTACTGTCTGCTGTTTGTATCCTGCTTTTAATTTTTGGTAAATATTTGGTCGTGGTTCGTTGAGATGGCGCGTAAGAGTGTTGTAGCTGGGTTGTATTTGCTCTACCGTGTAATGTGTAATGGCTCAACTGTGTGATGGGTGTGTGTGTTTTTATTAGTTTTAGCGTTTATTTTACATTGGTAATTTAAGACAGGTTTATTTGATAAAGTGTACAAGTCGATGGTATTACACTGTTTTATATTTATGGTTTCTAACTTCTATGTTCCTAATCTAAATATTACATTGTTCTTTAATAGGTTATGTGCTTAGTATTCGTACTTACTTATCTATTGTTATGTGTTCAATAATATTATCTAAAACTTTTCCTACATTGCTCTCTGCTTATTGGTTAGTTTACTGCACGTATTTTACATCCATGTATTCTCCTGTGTTATTACTTAATATTAGGTTTCACTAATCTATGTTTATACTTATATTGTAACGCGGCAGTTGTGTATAATTTGTGTGTTTGCTAGTGTACCTACATGAATGTTAAGTTGGTTGCCTAACGGTAAAATATAAACGCGCAAGATTTGAATGTGTGTAAAATGAGTGTTTGGCCTGGGTGTGATCGTCTGTTATCCCCCTACGTTGTGTTTGGTAGTAATACAATTCGGATCTGAAATCGTCACAGATTGGAAAGGAAAGGGTCACATTTGAAATAAAAGAGTGCATATCACAACAGATAGTTTTATTGTCAACATCACGCAAAGAATAGTTTATATTACAACAGTTTTTAGTTATGTTTTCATGGCTCGAATGCAAAAGGTCGGGCTCGTCAGTTAGACATCTGAGTCTCGCTCCCCCAGCACATGGCTACTGATTCAATGAAATATATGTTTGCAAGATATCACCAAATGCAACCGATATCACATTTATTCGACGAGTCACTGAATGATGCTATACACGGTAATTGTTAGCGTACGTATCCGTTCTCTGCCTTCTTGGGCTTGTGAGAATCGTTACTACAGGCCTAACACGACGATAAAATAGATATGTGTGGCGTGATTGGGGCTATAGCATTTTGGCATCAGTGAACTTGGTCGTTGGGCAGCTAGACATCGGTCAACTATTGGTGGTAGTTATTTAATAAGAATAATCAGTAGGGATGTACGTTGAGCTCAAGAAACGTATGCAAACATAACGTCCTTATTAAAAACAAGAAATCATAAAGAGATTGTCATTTCTGTACTGAATTACGTTTAACAAATAATAATCATAATCGGGTAGTATTGGATATTACTTTACGTTACGGGCGGGCTATAGTTACTCAAAATTGTGTATGTGACGTTTGACAAATATATGTGGGCAATGCCGTGTTGATGCGGGCCGTGCGACGTATGTTACCGGGCATCAGCTAGGCGGGTGGCTCGGGACTCGTGCGGTCGTTCGCCGGGCAGCGGGCTGTCGGTTGCCGGGTCGGCGGGCTAGGCTCGGGCTTGGTGACTGGCTCTGGCGGGCGGACTGGTCTCGGCTCTGGGCTGGTGGCGGGTCGGCTTTGGCTTGGCTGGTCTGGGCTCAGGGTGGACTTCCTTCTCTGACTCAATATCGACTCATTATTTTTGTTGATGACTGTTGCCAGGGTTCTTATGCCTTCTTCATGGCATCCCTCCCTAGGGTCCAACACGGTGGTGGGATGAAGGTTAGCTAGTGAACATACACAAGAAAGACAAAAACGAAAGATTATTGTTAGGGCTGTTTTCCCCCAGTGACCAATGCGAAGACGAGCTGGTGTGATCACGAGGTCTCGCCACGGTGTTAGCGTTGTATCGTCCTCACGAATCGGCGGAGGTTAAATTATCCCACTCCGAAGTCGTGTGAAATCTCTATCATCCAGCTATTTCTTCTCTAAACAAACGGTGGCCTCGGCTGGCTGTGAACCGCGGCGCGTGTCCTTGGATTTTTATAGCGTCTGGCCTAACTAACACTTGAGGGTGTGAAATAATTATTGCCAGACTAAACAGAACAAAAATGTAAACTTATACTCAGCGAGTATAATATACTTTTACTAAGATTTTAAATATTTAAATATAATTATTATATTGTAATACTGTACCAATTGTTATTAGCGGGAAGAAATTAAAAATTCAAATTTTAGCGAGGCGTTACAAACTCCCCCTTTTGTTATTGTGTGTTACCTATTGGTAAGACCGAAACAAAATACGCAGCATCGCTAACATATTTTCCTAATATCATTGTTGTAGGCACTTGTAATTGAATTAAAAACGGGAAGAATGTATCAAAAAATATTTAACAGTTATTATTTATAATTAAAGATAACCCCATATCAAATAGCAAAAGGAAAAACGAAACATAAACTAATAATTAAAATAAATCTTAAAGTAAAAAACTAAACTAATAATAAAAAAATAACTGTTAAAGTAAAAAAAATTAACGAATAACAAAAATAAATGTCAAAAAGTGAAGATAATAACTAATAATAAAAATAAATGTCAAAAAGAAAAAAAACAAATGTTTTAAGATTGTCTCACCGTCGCACTCGCCGATCACTCACTTTGTTTTTGAGGTCACCCTCGGTACGACGCTCCCCTCGTCCATGGGTCTCACGGCGACGTTCTCTCCGTTGCCTCGGTGTCCTTCGACGTCTCGTCTCCTGGCGTGGTTCTCGCTTCGACGACGGCCGCGGATGCCCACAGGTAGGGCACCTCCCTTCCACAGTCCGTGGTCTCCGTGGGTCGGTGGGTGGCCTATTTTCCTGGTCTGGGAGGCGGCTCCGATGGTTTGCTGGTTTCATTTTCTTTGCCACTTCTCGAGCTTGGTCAAGCTTCGCCCAATCTATACTTCTACCGGGCGTTGGTGGACGTGGTGCAGACGCTCGCCAGGAAACCTCGATCGGTCGTGGTTTCGTCCACGGGAACAGCGGCACCGGCGCTCTCGGCTTCTGGGGTCTTACGGTGGAATCTTGAATTTTTGTGTTCATCCTGATGGCTTTGTTGCTCGGAACTAACGTCCAGAAAAATATGCAACACCTCTCCTACCCTAAACCCACTTGAAAATTTTTGTTTATATATGCAAAAGAAAAAAACTATGTCGTCACTGATTGCTGCGGTCCAATTTCGAAAAGGTCTGATGGCGCCAAATGAGTTCAAATTTAATTACTTAAGGGTTGGTACAACTTTAAGGGATGTTTTTTTTTTTAATTTTAATTTTATATGTTTTGACTGATCAGTGCAAATACTGTCTCAAGTTGGCAGCATTGTACACGCCTTTGACGGCTTGTGATTTAGGATCAACAAGTTGGTATGCATTCAAATGTGGAATATTATTCACGAGATAAGGCCCTTCAAACAATAACTCAAATTTTGGCGTACGTTTATTGGTAGGATTTGCGACGGGGTTGGATTTAAGGAGAACATAATCACCCATCTGATACACAGTCCCATCGCCATGTCTTCGTTTCTGGCCTCGTGCTCGCTGTTCAGCACGCTGTCGCAAGGTATTCTGGGCTGTGGTCTGCTTGTCCACAAGGGCGGTTTCGGATGGTCTAGGTAAATATTGGTATATGATGTTGTCTAGCAGTCTCGTGGGCACACGTCCGATAATTAATTCCTGTGGCGGGAAACCCGTGCTAGTGTGGGGCACGGTGTTAAAACAATCCTCGATTTCTTTCAGCCGCTCGCTCCAGGTGGTATGTCGTTCGTGGCAATAGGTACGGAACATACGACCCAATTCTCGCATGACTCGCTCCGACGGGTTGGACGCTGGGTGTCTGATAGACGAATAAATTACCCGGATGCCGGCGTCTTGCAGGCGTTTCTTCCAAATTCGTGCCGTAAATTGCGTTCCATGATCACTAAGTATGGTCTTAATTGGGATAAGCTGGTGGTAATCATTGAGTATCCGGTTCACACACGCTGACGCAGTGGCTCTTTTTACGGCGTATAGTTTAACGAATTTTGAAAATATGTCTATAGCCACGAAGACATACTGTACACCCGCACGTCCAGCTGGTAGTGGTCCGTAGAGGTCGACGGCGACGAGCTCTCTCGTCCTGTTGGCCAGCACGGGCTGCATAGGTCCATCCGTAAATTTGTTCGGCCATTTGGTTCGCTGACAGAGGTCACACCTCCCCAAAATACGTCGGCTAAGGCGATCCATGCGCGGAAAGTGAAATAAACCCTTCATCACGGCGTAAATCTTGGCGGTTCCGAAATTACCAAGTTCCTGGTGGTAATGTTGTACTAGTTTTTCAACTAAACAAGCCGGCACCGCGATAGTCGTCCGTTGGTGAAACGTATCCTGGTGGAATAAAGTATTATTTTTGTAAACATATTGTTTTAGAATACGTTGTGTCTGAGGAGGTATCTCATCCGACTTGAGCTGGTTTGACAACGCTTTGATGATGCTGCCCAGTTTCACATCTTCGTGTTGTTTTTCGATGATATGTCCGAGTTCTCGCCGCAATTCTTGGGTACCCTCCACGGTAAAGGCTGCGATAATCGGACTGCGAGTTCCGTATTCGGCTGTACTAATAACATCGGATGGATACCTGGACAACGTATCCGCCACAGTATTTAATCGTTCCGGTACATGTTTGATCTCGAAGTTAAATTGTTGGATGAATAACACCCATCGTGTGAGTCGTTCACTCAACAAACGGCATTGTTTTAGAAACGTCAGGGCCTGGTGGTCGGTTCGGATGAGTAATGAAGCACCCTGAATGTGTGCCCGAAATTTCTGTAAGCAGAATATTACTCCTAATAACTCCTTCTCCGTAGTGGTGTAATTGAGCTCCGGTCCACGCAATGAACGGCTCACGAATCCGATCGGACGCAACTCTCCATCATCGTCTTGTGCCAAAACGCCACCGATTCCATATCCCGAACTGTCAGTCTGTAAAATAAAAGGTTTATCCGGTCGAGGATGACGTAACAATACCTGCTCCAGAAAGAGTTGTTTTACTTCGCGAAAACTACGTTCCTCATTCTCACCCCATTGCCTTTTCACATCCTTCTTTAGTAGGTGGAGCAACGGACGTGTACACGCACTATATGTTTGGTGGAAGCGGCTGAAAAAGTTACTAAGGCCCAAGAATCCCCGTAAATTCTTTACTTTGCTTGGGGTCGGAAAGTTTTGTATGGCTATTACCTTGTCGGGATCGGGGCGGATTCCTTCCGAAGACAAGATGTGTCCTAGGAACTTTATTTCTTTTTGGATGAAGTGGGTTTTACCCAGGTTAACGGTGAAGCCAGCGAGACGTAACCTTTCCAAAACTCGCTCAATATGGGAAAAGTGGGTCTCCAAATCGGGTGATGCAATCAACAAGTCGTCGATGCAGTTGACGGTGTACTCGCGTACCTCGGGCCCCAAGATAAGGTCCATGCACCGTGAAAAGCTAGCTACGGCGGTTTTGAGTCCAAATGGTAATACTTGGTATGTGTAACTACGACCGTTGTGCAAAAAGGCGGTGTATTGGCGGCTGTTCGGATGGAGTGGTATCTGCCAATAAGAGGAACGTAGATCGATTGAAGTTAGAAACCGGGCGTTATGGAATCGTTGCAGGATGTCCTCTGCACTAGGTGGTGTCTCACAATCGGCTATCATTCGATCATTTAATGTTCGTGCGTCTAAACAAATGCGCGCGGACCCATCTTTCTTTCCAGTGACGGTCATTGGGCTGGAATATGCGGACGCTTCTCTTTTTATAATTCCGAGCTCGACCATTTCCCGTATTTGTCCTGCCACAGATTCTCGTAGTGCAAACGGAATTGGGTATGATCTGCGGACGAATGGTGTGGAATCGTATTATAGTATTTCGTGTTGATAGGTAGAAGTTAATCCCGGACGTCTCGAAAAAACACCGTGAAACTTCTTCAGAATGCCGAAAAGCCTATCTTTCGCCCCACTTGGTAGATTGACTTCGTTGGTTTTCTCCACCAGGTCCTGAACTGATTTCAACATGGACGACGGTGCAGTTAATTCAGCCGCTACGGCAGTGGTTTCGGTTGAAATATGCTGACATGCCATATCCGCGTCCACGCTTGTTGTGGATACAACACACGGCTGAAAAGAAACTGTCTGACAAGTTACTCTGTTATTAGTAAATGTTAAAGTCTGCGTGATGAAATCAATGGTAGATTGATGTTCGAGTAGCCAATCGGCTCCGATGATGACCGGTCTGATTAAACGTTGGACTACTAGACATCAAAAATACGTAGATTGCGAACCTAATTGAGCTGCTAAATAGACTTGCTTAGTGACGCGCTGGCTACGTTGCCCCATAGCTCCACGTAGTTGGATTGAAGTAACCGGTAAGACAAGTTGAACGCACCCTTGCGACTGCAACGTCAACCAAAGATTTTCAGACAAACACGTAACTTCGCTGCCAGTGTCGATGAGAGCCTGAATATTTTCCGTTGGTAACTGTAAAGTGACTTCGGGCAACGTAGTGGTCGGAGCCTGCGGTTCACCATTCTCTACATCCTGGAGGTCTTGATACATGGAGGCGCAAATCAAGCTGGGTAACGCGTCGTCGTCATCACGGGAAATATTTAATGGTTGTTCGGTATGCTGGTGTCTGAAACTCGCGTGAATTGGTTCTACTATGCCCTGGTGTGTTTTACCTAATCCCAACCCTAATCGCCACCCCATGAAAGATAACAGTCTGACAGCTGTAGGAGAGATGTGCAGAAATTGAAGAATGGCCGGAGAACCGATGCTTAAGAATTGTCGGCCGTTCAATTCCTCGGTTGCCAGTTTCCCATCAACGCTTGCGGTTTATTCGGTGGTGGAGGTACGGCGCGATAATTCTATCCTTCAGAACCCTTGGACAAAGTGACGACGGAGTTCGGAGAGAGCACTGGTGGTTTCCTATGTTTGATTCCTGAGATTTCGGGTCGCGGTTCGATGGCGAGGTGAGCGTTCGTACGGAGAGTGTGGGGGACGTAAGGTTTCCGGTCAAGGTGGATACGGGTCGTCGTCTCTTGTTTACGGAGGAATTCAGCTAGTTCGGTAATCCGGTGACGGTCAATGGCATACCACAACGACTGCAAATGAACCGGAAAGTGACGTATCATCTCCGCGACAAAGATATTTTCTGGAATGGCGGTGTTCAACATCTTCGCCTGGCTCACGAAATAAGCGAGGTGGTCCATCATACGTGGGTGCTTCTTGCAATCCCATCGAGCGGTGCTGATGTTGTGACGAAGCCGGTTCTGCATGGTCTCGGAACAATAAGTATGAAGGAAATCCACTTTGAAATCTTCACAACCGGTCCAATACACCGCGTATATCTCCGCCCAATGAGTTACCTCCCCCACAAGACAGTCTCGGGCGATTTTCAACTGATGTTCCGCCGGTACCTTCATACGCCGGAAATAGCGGTCTAAAGCTTCCAGAAATCGCACGGGATGCAACGCACGCGAACCCCCACCAAACTTCGGAAGAACGGGAAGTAATCGCTCCGAAGATGTTGTCCAGGTCCATGGTGGCAATGGCATGGACTCGGGTGGTACGAAACCCAACGTACTTGACGTGGTGAGTGTGGGCGCTTGGAGTGATGGCTCTGAGTGTTGAGTCGGTTGTCGGACAGCCGCAGCACGACTTATGGACGGTACGACGTCGTTCGGGCTGTTATTGTCCATCGGAGTGACAGAGCTAATCGACGTCATCCCGTTTACTTCACTGGATGATGGGGCTGATGCTAGTGCTTCGGCGATACGTCCAGTCATATCCTTTAATGTATTGGTCAACTCCCCCAGGATATCCTTCATGGTGGTCTCATAACGGGTCTGGACTTGGATCTGCTCCTCTCTCCACGTCTTCAGAGAGTCGGCCATATCAACACCTACGTAGATCACATCGTCCTCCTGGTTGTCCGTTGGAATACTCGTGGGGTCGGATACTGTGGGTCGCTCGGTCGTGGTGGCGGACTCAGCTGGGTCCATCATAGCTAATAATTATAGAAATGATTAATAAAACTAACTACACCCCTCCCCAAGTGCTGAAAATAAATTTATAAATTAATTTTGATTTTGTCCGTGGTAGGACCAAATGATGTCTGTAAAGAGCACATTAATTAAATAAATCAACACGGCTAGAAAACCTCTCCCTAATCCATTCTGTGACTTTTGAAAAACTTCAGATCCTGGTCACGGCACCAAAATTTACTATTATGTAACGCGGCAGTTGTGTATAATTTGTGTGTTTGCTAGTGTACCTACATGAATGTTAAGTTGGTTGCCTAACGGTAAAATATAAACGCGCAAGATTTGAATGTGTGTAAAATGAGTGTTTGGCCTGGGTGTGATCGTCTGTTATCCCCCTACGTTGTGTTTGGTAGTAATACAATTCGGATCTGAAATCGTCACAGATTGGAAAGGAAAGGGTCACATTTGAAATAAAAGAGTGCATATCACAACAGATAGTTTTATTGTCAACATCACGCAAAGAATAGTTTATATTACAACAGTTTTTAGTTATGTTTTCATGGCTCTAATGCAAAAGGTCGGGCTCGTCAGTTAGACATCTGAGTCTCGCTCCCCCAGCACATGGCTACTGATTCAATGAAATATATGTTTGCAAGATATCACCAAATGCAACCGATATCACATTTATTCGACGAGTCACTGAATGATGCTATACACGGTAATTGTTAGCGTACGTATCCGTTCTCTGCCTTCTTGGGCTTGTGAGAATCGTTACTACAGGCCTAACACGACGATAAAATAGATATGTGTGGCGTGATTGGGGCTATAGCATTTTGGCATCAGTGAACTTGGTCGTTGGGCAGCTAGACATCGGTCAACTATTGGTGGTAGTTATTTAATAAGAATAATCAGTAGGGATGTACGTTGAGCTCAAGAAACGTATGCAAACATAACGTCCTTATTAAAAACAAGAAATCATAAAGAGATTGTCATTTCTGTACTGAATTACGTTTAACAAATAATAATCATAATCGGGTAGTATTGGATATTACTTTACGTTACGGGCGGGCTATAGTTACTCAAAATTGTGTATGTGACGTTTGACAAATATATGTGGGCAATGCCGTGTTGATGCGGGCCGTGCGACGTATGTTACCGGGCATCAGCTAGGCGGGTGGCTCGGGACTCGTGCGGTCGTTCGCCGGGCAGCGGGCTGTCGGTTGCCGGGTCGGCGGGCTAGGCTCGGGCTTGGTGACTGGCTCTGGCGGGCGGACTGGTCTCGGCTCTGGGCTGGTGGCGGGTCGGCTTTGGCTTGGCTGGTCTGGGCTCAGGGTGGACTTCCTTCTCTGACTCAATATCGACTCATTATTTTTGTTGATGACTGTTGCCAGGGTTCTTATGCCTTCTTCATGGCATCCCTCCCTAGGGTCCAACACGGTGGTGGGATGAAGGTTAGCTAGTGAACATACACAAGAAAGACAAAAACGAAAGATTATTGTTAGGGCTGTTTTCCCCCAGTGACCAATGCGAAGACGAGCTGGTGTGATCACGAGGTTTCGCCACGGTGTTAGCGTTGTATCGTCCTCACGAATCGGCGGAGGTTAAATTATCCCACTCCGAAGTCGTGTGAAATCTCTATCATCCAGCTATTTCTTCTCTAAACAAACGGTGGCCTCGGCTGGCTGTGAACCGCGGCGCGTGTCCTTGGATTTTTATAGCGTCTGGCCTAACTAACACTTGAGGGTGTGAAATAATTATTGCCAGACTAAACAGAACAAAAATGTAAACTTATACTCAGCGAGTATAATATACTTTTACTAAGATTTTAAATATTTAAATATAATTATTATATTGTAATACTGTACCAATTGTTATTAGCGGGAAGAAATTAAAAATTCAAATTTTAGCGAGGCGTTACAATATATTTTATTCATTGCATTATCTCAGTCCAAAAATTATTCTACATTGTTCCTTGGTATATTATTGCACGTCTTTCTTCTTGTGTTATTTGTTCGTGTGTTCTTGTATTTTGTAAATTTGTGTGTAGGTGTTGTTATGTGTTCTTTGTTATGGGCGGGGTATGTTCTGTTGTATGTCAGTGTATTGGGGATTTGTAGCGTTTCACTTCTCACTCACTTCACTTATACTCTCTTCACCTCTCACTCTCTTCTTATTTTCAGCTTTTACAGTGCCCTCGCTATGTTGTTCAGAGCCCCCCACCAGAGCTTGTTGCCTGCCAATGCTCTTGCCCCTTCCATGTCCTGTGGCCAAGCCACTCTTACCGTCCTCAATGTTGCGATGGCTCTAGTCGGATGCTCGTTTTCAATTGGATATCTAAATAGTGTGTGTTCGACACCATCCATAGTCACATGTTGGGTCCTCCCTTTTCCCGATTCTTACCAGGTTGTTGTTTATGTTACCATGGCCTGTTAGTATTTGTGTCAGTTGGTACCCTATTTTCACTTGCACTTTATTCCTTGTTGCGACCGTCGGTATAAATATGGCCGTTGCTCGCCCTGTCCTGCCAGTTGTCCATTTACTTTGCCAACGTCTCACTAGCTGCGGTCTTGTGATGTTCTTGATAGCGCTGCGCGAAACCTTGTTGTATACAATCTCTACACCATCTTTGTCTTCAGCAGCCTCCTTTGCCAGTAGATCCGCCCTTGTGTTCCCAACGGTTGTCGCATGTGACTTGACCCAATGCCACCTTAGTTCCACCTTTCGTGCTACTTCCATTATTTCCCTCCATATCTCGACCCCTATTTCTGTTGGTTTTTTCATGTTGCGCAGGCTTTCTAGTACCGCCTTGCTGTCTGAGATAACGGAGCATTCCTTTAGGGCGTGCGTGTTTTCCGCGACGTGTCTGAGCGCTTCCCTCACAGCAACCATCTCGCACTGCTGTAAAACTCTTCCCCCGGGAGGGAGTGTTCTTTCTGCTTAAATTGCTGCCACCACCACGTGAGATTCACGTGGACAAAGCGTGGGGTTCTTGTCCTGAGGGTTCGGTTAAGTTCGGTAATTTGAAATCAAGGTTCACGCGTATTTTGATTGTTATATTCGAAATGGTACCGCACTTTTCTGATCCACTGTCCGATAGGGGCCTTCCCACGGTCTGCTTAACTTCTTCGACAGTCCGACTTCGTTCGCCATATTTTTCAGGTAGACTTTATCGCCCAATTTAAAATTCGAGTATTTTCGGCTACGATTTGCGCGTTCATTCCGCATGTCTGCCGTGTCCACTAGGTTTCTGGCTACGTCGTTGAATGCTATGCTAAGACGGCATATCATTTCTGACGCATAATTTTCGTCGATGTTATAAAGCGTTCTACGTGTTTTTATTATTTCTTCTAGTGGGAGTTCCATATCGCGACCGTGCATTAAAAAGAACGGGGTCTCTCCCGTAGAACTATGTATCGAATTGCGATACGCCATTAAGACAAAAGGTAACATTTCATCCCAATCTCTTTGATGTTTCTGTATGCAATGAGAGAGCATGTCCTTTAAAACACGATGAAATCGTTCAATCATCCCGTTACGCATGGGCCGATAACTGGTGGTGTTAATTTTTTGAATTTTTAACAGATCACAAACTTCTTTAAATACCGAGGATAAAAAATTACTGCCTTGATCGGTTATTAACTGTCGCGGGGTGCCGTGTCGCGTAATTATATGTGTCGCGAAAACTTTGGCGACGGTGCTCGATTTTTGGTCGGGTATCGGAATGGCCTCGGTATATCGTGTAAACGCGTCTTGAAATGTAAGTATGTATTTGTTGTTATTTTCGGTAGTGACTAACGGACCTACGTTGTCCATTGCCGTACGTTCGAAAGGGAAACTGACGACAGGGAATGTTTGGAGGGGAGCTAATTTATGATGGGGTGACGTTTTCCGCTCGTTACAGGATCTACACCTTTCGTAATATGCTTTTATATCGCGTCCCATATGTTCCCAATAATACTTTTGTTTAATTTTGTACAAGGTTTTTGCGAAACCTTGGTGGCCTGATAATGGTAAATCGTGATACGCGTGTAAAATTTTCCCAATTAGGGTCCCGGGTGCTACGACCTTATATCCACCGTCCTCTTTCCGAAATAGAACGTTATTTTCGTCCTTTTCGTATAAAGGGTTCACATCTAGATTGTCGATAATTGTGAGCAACTTCCTATCTTTTTGTTGTTCTACCGGTATATTATCTGTATCTAAGACGAGTTCGCACTCTAGAGACATATCTTGATGCAACAACGCGATTGGGATTCGAATTAATGCGTCTGCATTCCCATTTTTTCTTCCCGGGCGATAAACAATTTCGAAGTCATACTCGGCGAGTAAAAGTGCCCACCGGCTTAAACGCGAACTAGGGTCTTTTAATTTTAGTAACCACATTAACGACTGATGATCCGTAATTATTTTAAAACGCGCTCCACCCACTCGGTAATGCTTGATGCCCCAGATTACTGCCAGACATTCTTTTTCCGTTACGCTATAATTTATTTCGGCTCGTTTCAAATGGCGACTCGCGAAGGCTACCGGGTGGTTGAAGTCCCCGTGCTGCTGACTAAGAATCGCGCTAATACCTGTATTCGAGGCGTCTGTTTCCAAAATAAATGGGATTTTAAAATCGGGGTATCTCAAGACTGGTTTTCTGCAAAGTGACTCGCGTAATTCGTCAAAGGCTTTATGTGCCTCAGTGTTCCAAGAAAACTGCTTATTTTCTTTCTTAGTTAGTTCGGTTAAAGATTTGGACAAATATGAAAACTTAGGTATAAATTTACGATAGAAACCGACTAGTCCTAAGAACGACCGAATGTCTTTCACCGATTTTGGGGTTGGATAATCCTGGATTGTTTTTATTTTGCTTGGGCAAGGTTGGACTCCCTTAGTACTAATTACATGACCTAAATAGTTGGCTTCCGTGGTTAAAAATTTGCATTTGCTAGGTTTAAACTTCAAGTTTGCCGCACGCATGCGTTTAAATACTACTTCTAATTTGTTTAAATGGTCCTCTACTCCTTTGGAACTAAATATAATTACATCGTCTAAATATGCGCATACGTAGTCGTTGGTGAGGCCCGAAAGTACTATATACATTAATCTCTGCCAGCTGCTTGGACTATTTGCCAGCCCGAATGGCATTCTTACGCATTCATAGTGACCATCGGGGGTCGAGAAAGCCGTCTTTTCTCGATCTCGCTCGTCCACTAACACTTGCCAATATCCGCTCGCGAGGTCAAGGGTTGTGAAAAGAGTTGCGTCGCCTAATTGGTCTATGGTTTCGTGTAGATTTGGTAAAGGGAAAAAATCTCGTTTGGTGATAGAATTTAATGCACGATAGTCAATGCAGACTCTGATTTTGTTTTCGTTCTCTCCGCCCTTTTTCGCTACCATTACTACCGGCGCCGACCAAGGACTATTTGATGGCGTGATTACGCCCTCGGCTAACATAGATTTTATTTGTTCATTTAAAATGGCGCGTTGGTGAAACGGTACGTGGTATGGTGCTTTTGCAGTGGGGGGTACTTCTTCAGTGATAATCCTATGTTGAAGTACTTTGGTGTAACCCAAACTACTGCCTTCGATTAAAAATATATGTTTGTAATTATTTAGTAACGTTTCTAACTTATGTTTGTTGGGTTCCCCTAAATGCTCTACTTGAAAATGATCCAACACGGACATTCTATCTACCTTTTTTGCATCTCTATTATTATGCAAATCTACCGTATTTATATTTAACTGCTCTATTTTTTCTACCTCTGTGGGGTAACCTACAATTGTTTTACTTTTCAGAGAAATTGCTTGTTCGGAAACATTTATGATCCTAACTGGTATGAATGGTCGAGCCGTAACAACTACTCTCGCTACAATTAAACCATGAATATTTAGGTCCACGGGTTCTATCAAAATGTCGCCTTCGGAGTTCCGGAAACTCTGACTTGCGAGGAGAACACATTCGCGTCTAGCGGGAATTTCGACGTTTTCACCTAAACGAACTGCAGAGTGGCCATCCCTACTGTTCTGGGGTTTTACGCGTGCATCCTTGTTATTGGTGTTCTGTGCAAACTTGACTTTATCCGTGACTTTATTATTACTACGATTAAATGAGGGAGGTTCTACGCATTCTAGACTACATTCTGTTTCATTAGCTATCAAATTATCATCTCTCGAAGTTGCCGCATATTTCTGAGAGCTACTTTCTACTATTAACGAATCATTTGATTGTTCGGTTCCTACTTTGAACACACGTGTTTTATAAGTTTCGGTATTTATTAGCGGACTACATATACTGCCTAATTTCAAATGATTATTCTTAAAATCTATTATCGCGTCGTGTTTGTTTAGAAAATCTATACCTAAAAGTCCATCTGCCCTAATCGGTACCTCATCGGTGCATACAATGCACTCGATTTGGTATATCCTATTATTTAAAATAAAATTGCATATCGTACTTCCTAATATAGCTATTTCTTGACCTGATATGCCTGATATGGTGACATTATCCAAAGGGTTTATCTTATGCCCGCGAACCACGTGTTCTTTTACAATTGTTATGGAAGCGCCCGTATCTACGATCATATGTGTCGGTGTGCCATTGAGGTATATTTCTACTAGATGGTTACACGGAGAATTATTTTCTACTACTGACGTGAAGAAATGTTTGCTTAGTGTTAAATTATTATCTTTATTTACATCTCCGTGATCGGTTCGTGGCGTATTATTAAAGCGACTACCGGGGCATGTGGTGGTCGCGCGATTTAGTTTAAATTAACTCTACAGTCTTTAGCTATATGGCCCGTGCGTCGACAATTAAAACAAAGAGTAGATTGCGTTAATCTACAGTCGCGTGAAATGTGACCCGGTTTTCCACAACGATAGCACACGTTGGCTAATTCAGGGGGTGCATGGCGCGGTACCATCCGGTTGTATCGGTTGGGTTCTACTAAGGGTTTATGACCGTTCTTTTCTCCAAAATTTCGCTGTTGAGTGTTGTGACCTGAATACGAAGGTCTTGAGTTTTCGGAAATGTGTGTATTGACTCTATTGTGTTTAGGGTATGGGTTGTTTGGCCTTGCCGAGCTTTCTCGTTGATGGCTTTGCCCGTTGTCTCTATTCAAATAACTTTGGTTCTGGGTCCAATGTATTTTTAAACCGGCCAAATCTATTTCGGAATTTAGTTCCTCTTGTTCTGCGATTTCTACTAATTTTTCGAACGTCGGAGAATTTTCTAATGCCGAGATTCTACTTAACACGGTTCGACGGATGTTTCTATGCATCCCGTTTTTAAACTGGTTGACTAATTCTGAGTTTAAAAGTTTTACTTGGAATACTCTTTCCGCTGCCTCCGTGCTAAATTGAATTATCCCGTCGGATGCTACTTTTAATCGGGTGGCGTAGTCGCTTACATTCTCGTTTGTATTTTGCAAAAATTGGGCGAATTTTGCTTTAGCTTGACCCGTAATTATTTTTTTTGCGACTTTATTTATGAAAATTGTTTTTAACCTATCGTACGTATGGGTAACTTGTAGCTCTGGTTCTGTATCTATAAATCTACTAGCAAATCCCGTTAATTTTACTTTAGCTATTGCAATTTTCTGTTCTTCCGTCCAATTACATGCTACTGCGTATTGTTCGATTTTTTTTAAAAATTCGCGAATATTCTCGTTTTGTATTCCCGAAAAGCAAGGGATAGAGTCTATTGACGTTATAATTATTGGTGGTGCCATTGTGGCTCGTTCAGTTTCTGATTGTGCCACTATGTTATTGTTATTCATTTAAGTGAAAAGTACCGATTGGTGCATGTTACACGTGGTTAATCGTAATTCCGAACATTAACACGGCACGCTAGTAAAATTTTTATTGTTTTACTATCCTCGGACTATGGCTCTAATCGATTCAAGCTTTTACACATATGCTACTTCAATTATTAATTTACTATTAAATAACTACACCGGAATAAATCTCTTTAATAAATCCCACCGCCGGCTACCATTGTAAAACTCTTCCCCCGGGAGGGAGTGTTCTTTCTGCTTAAATTGCTGCCACCACCACGTGAGATTCACGTGGACAAAACGCGGGGTTCTTGTCCTGAGGGTTCGGTTAAGTTCGGTAATTTGAAATCAAGGTTCACGCATATTTTGATTGTTATATTCGAAATGGTAAACGCACATATAAGGAATACAAAAATTGCAATTATAGAGAATATAAAATAAATGAATATAGTAACTATGAAATAAATGAATATAGTGAATATAAAATAAATGAATATTGTAACTATGAAATAAATGAATATAGTGAATATAAAATAAATGAATATTGTAAACATAGAGTACTTACTCGCTAATCAACTTCTGACTGCCCACCCTAAGCTGTCTAGTCTCGCGCCTACGAGGACCAGGGAACTACTGCCCAGCAAATCTCTTAAAAACCGCCCTCGGCCCAAAAATCACTGCTTTCTCTCTAGCGCGAAGGGGCGCCAACTTAGGGAGGGTATGTCAGAAGTTGGATACTTATCCTAATAAACTTAACTAAATTGTATGCATAGGGCGGTAAGTGTTACACTGCAAGGCCGTGCTAGCTCACCCCATCTTGAATTTTTTTCTATTTATCTCCTTCTCTCCGTTATAAATTACTTTTGCTGATCCCACTCCAGTTTTTGTTTTCGATCCGTCAGTGTATAACGCTATCCTGAGTTTCTTCTCCGCCCCACACTCGTATGAAAATTCTGCTATTTCCGCAGGATGGATTATTCCCTGTGTGTTAATGCCTTTTTTCGATGCTGCTCCTTCTGCTCCCAGCAATTCTCCTATCCCATGGGTTGCGGCGCCCATTTTCCTTCTATCGCTGATTTTTAGGTCGACTGGTGGTACTTCAGCTATTAAACATGCCGCTTCCGTTGATACGGTGTTGTATGCAACCGCCGCCCCGATCATGGCCATTCTCTGTATAGCAGATAGGTTAGCCGCTGTTTTCGACTTGTTGCCCTCCTCTCAGATTGGTGCTGCGTACGTCATTGCTGGTTCTATTGCCCCAATATATATGCTTTTCATGGCCTCCCTCTTAAGACCTCAAGTGAGTCCGCATGCTGAACGTAGACGATGTGTGATGTTCCTGGCTTTGGATGCCGTTGCCTCTATATGTTTTGTCCATTTTAGCTTTTCGTCTATCACTACTCCCTGATATTTGAGATGTTCTGCGCATCTTACTGTTTCGTTCCCCATTTTGAAAGTTGGCCTCTCCCGTTCAGGCCTGATCCCGAAGAAAAGGGCCTCGGTTTTAGAAGCATTGAATGTTCGTTTAATTTTTTCCGCCCACCTCAGTAAAATTGTCAGTGCCGTGTTTGTCACTTCTTTTAGTTTCTTATACTGCTTTGCTTTCACTATCAGCATTGTATCGTCCGCGAATGCTGTAATTTCGCACCAGTCTGGTTGCTCTTCGCTGAATATGCTTTCGTATATTATCCGCCAGAAGCCGGGTCCCGACCTCGACCATTGTGGACATCCTCTATTTACATCCACTTTGATGGATGCGTCTCGGTCTCCTATGCATGCCGTTCTGTCGTTCAGGTAGGCCCTGACCAGGCCCAGTAATTTGGCCGGGCACCTCCTTCTACCCATTTCCTTAATTATGCTTGGCCACCATGCATGGTCGAAGGCCCCTGCTACGTCCATGGCTACCGTTGCGCAGTACAACTCTTTCCTTCTTGCCTCTTTCACCTCCCCTACCACTTTTTCTATAGCGTCCACGGTTAATCTCCTTCGTGTGAAACCATACTGGTGTTTGTGGTACCCCCCATTCTGCTCGATCCAGTGTTCTACTCGGCCTATCATCAGGTTGTCCAATACTTTGCCCAGGACTGGTAGCAGACATATTGGCCTGTTGTTATTTGCTACCGTCATGTCATCCTTCCCCTGTTTTGGTATTGGAACCACCTTAGCTTTCTTCCAGCATTTGGAAACACTCCGTGCTCCAGAAATTTATTGTAAATTCCGGAGAAGACGTCCGGCATGATGTCGAACGCCCTATTCGCTATATCTGCCGTTATCCCGTCGTTCCCCGGAGCCTTTTTTGGATTCATAGTTTCCAGCGCCCGCCTTATATCCGCCGTTGTTATGTCCCTGTCGTTAGGTCCTCCTACGGTATGTACCGCAATCTCTCTATCATGCGCATGATCCTCGCTATCCCCGTTGTGCTCATCTCTTGGAAAGAATATTCTCATTAGCTCCTCCCTTGTTTCGGCCAGCCCGCTCGTGTAGCTGCTCCCAATCTCGACTTTGGTTTTTTGTACTTTATCACTCGATACGCTGCGCCCCAAGGATCATGGGTCGTGCTCTCTGCACAGAATTCCTTCCATTTACTCTCCCTTGTCCTTTGTAGGATGGGTCTTTTAACTATTGAAGACGTCCATCTATTCCATTCTTCTCTCTTCCCTTGTTAGGCCCCATGTTCTCTGGTATGTCCTTCTTTTGCGTCTTACTTCAGTCCTAATTTCCGTTAAATCATTTGTCTACCATGGCACCGCCCCTTTAAACCTTTTCCTTTTGGGCATGGCGGTATTACACGCATTTACTACCGCGTCGTTGACTTGTTGTGCTAGTTCGCTCACCCCCTCTCTGTGACTGACTCTGCCCAACTTATTTCTTAAACCCTCTGCTTCCTTGGTCAGACTTCTTTCAAACTCTTCCCAGCCCGCCCTTTTACTGCAGAAGCCGCTTTCCTGCGCGTCATTCATTTCGCTGCCCGTCCGTATCGAGAATTTGATTATTCTATGGTCCGAAGAGCTGACTTCCTCGGGTATATGCCAATCATTTATGTTCGTGTAAGCAAGGCTTGTTCCTGCCGTTACGTCGATATAGCTCTTCCCGGATGGTCTTTCATATGTTGGTGTATTCCCCTCGTTTAACACTATTAGGCCCAGCCTATCCAACATATCCGCAAACATACGTCCCCTTGCATCCTCCACCGGGCTGTTCCATATGCTTGCTTTGCTGTTAGAATCAGCACATAAAATGACTTCTCCTTTCTCTACGGTCTGCCATAATACTTTTTCTAGGTCATCGATTGTTTCTTCAAAGTTAGCATGTTTGTTTCTTGCGCATGGTATGTATGCCGATATTGCGTAGTATTTAGCATGATTTTTGCTTATTTCCGCCGTTGTTATTAAATTATTTGACATGTGCTCCATGAAGCATACATCTAATTCCAGGTTGCTGATTACTATAGCAGTTTTCGGTGGCGCTTTCTGGCTGTATAGTACTTTTTGTCTGTCTCCGAGCCCTATGGCCTTGTTCCCTCTTATATTTGGTTCTTGTATGAAAGTTACGTCGATTTTCTCCTCTTCGATTACATTTGCTAGGTTGTTTGTGGCGCTCTTTCCCAGATTCAGATTAATTTTGGCAGCAGCGAATTCTGTCACCAGACGCAGCTACTTTGTCTGGTCGGTTCCTGTTTTTGTTCGTCTCGTTGCTGACACGCAGCGCTACCCTTGTTGCTTGTTCTTGTATTTCCCTGCCATTTGTTGCTTCGTTCGCCGTTTGGTCGCCCGTACCGTTATTGTCTTGAGTTCCCTCCTCTGTCGATGTGTCCTTTTCCGGTGAACTAGCTCTAGCTTCGCCCGTCCTTATCGCGCACTTTTTCACTTCTCCTTTACTATTCCTTATGTCTTTCCGTGTGTTCCCCCTCTGTTCGCTCTCTTCATAGCTGTTACCCGCACATTTAACTATTAATAAGAGCTTTTTTGTCCATGATAGTCTATGCTCTTAACAACCGCTAACCTAACCCTCTCCGACGTGGGGCAACCGCACCATTTCGCGTCGTGTTCCGTTTCTACTCTCATGTTGGCTGAGCGCGTTTACAAACAACACAGCACGGTTTGCTAGTTTTGCACTTCTTATATTCCTGTTCTTCCACGCAATACCCGCATTTTTGTGTGATTTCGCAATTTTCCGACGTATGTCCATAATCGTAGCTCCGATAACATTGTACCACCGAGATGTAGTCGCGAACTTGCACACTTTCCATCTTATCATTGTCCTTTCGCTTAGCATTATCTTCCTCAACTGTGGACTGTCCTCAATTATTACGCTTTTGTAGGCCCTGTCCCACTTGTTCTTAAGGTGTGTACGCACTTTAATGTCCTTCTTGAATTCATCGTAGTTCTCGTAGTCTTTCTGGATTCTCTCGTTTTGCCTCCAGGTATTGTCGATTAGATCGCTCTCTTCCGTTTCTGTTTCGATCCTCGGTATGATTAGCCTAGGTCGCTACTTCGGGATTTCTTTTGCCTCCATGTTGCCATTAGTCATCGCCGCCACGGCTGTCTTTTCTTCTGAACATCTTCTTTTTTGGCGCATTTGATTATTATCGCTCCGTTTTGCGTTTTCTATATTTCATCCTTTAAGTTTTCTCACTTGTTTGACTTTTGTTTTCCGGCTGTACTATGACCGCGAACGTTTTAGCAGTTGCTCCGCGTATGTGCTTCTATTTTCCCTTCTGCCAAGCTTAATGCCTTCCTCCTGTGCCTCAAGGCTAGTCGGTTTGCTAGCTTGCTCCACCTTCAGTTTGATTATTTCTTCCACTTTGATGTTCAGTTCACTCCTGATTAGCCGTAATGCCCCCCTATTTCGCAGACGCTTTTCACTATTTCTTCCGCCATTTCGAGCACTTTCTTCCTGCTTGCTACTGTCACTGAAGCCGTTCCAATAGCTGGTATTAGTCCTTTTATGTCCTCGCACAATTTCAACACGCCTTTCACAATTTTTCCTTCCATATCATCGCGTGCCGATGAACTAGCCGCTCTAGTCATCATTTTACAATTCGCGTCCTCTCGAGCAGCAGGTATCTCGCGAGCCGATTTTGGCCGCAGATTTGGCCTTTCCCGCACGGTTTATAGTCTCTACTGTTCCCGGCTTGGTTTGACCTTGAGTTTTTTGTGCCTAGTCCGAGCGGTATTTGGCGAACGGAAGTCGTTTCATCCGATCTGACACCGGATTTGGCTTTTCGGTGGGCGGCAGAAATTTTGGGAATTCTTTTTTTAATTTCCTACTACGTCACTTCACTATCGCACTGTCAATAACTATCCCCACTCAGCGATGGTCCGCCGCTACGCTCTTCCTACTCCGCGCTCTTCCCACTCCGCACTCTTCACTGTCTACAGTCTTCACACACGCCGCTTTGCCCCGATCGGGCTCTACCCCATCAGCGCTGCGCCCCAATTTGCACTAGCAGAAGCTCACTTAACCTGAAACCTGGTCACTGAATGATAGTATGACTGGCACGTCTGTACTCGTTCACAGTCGAGACGCGAATGGTAACTTATGACAGTTTTATTTAATTTTGTGCGTCACTTTTACACTTTTTCTTATTTGCTATTTATTTAGTTTTACATTGTTCCTTAATGTCTATGGGTTGGGTGTTTTTATTTTTCTCTCGACTATATTCGAGAATGATATTCTTAATTTTACCATTTTACATATTTTTAGAATACCTTATGTTCTATTTTACCGTCTAGTTTAATTCTATATCCATTCTTATTTTTAACATTTGTTTTGTCATGCTATGTTTCTGTGTTTTTATTTTGTAGTATCACTCTTATGGCACTGTGTCTCTATTTATGTCTCTTTTTTTACTGTCTGTTATTGCACATTCGTATTGCACTCTGTTTTTACAATAGTTGGGGGGGGGGGGGGGCTGTGATGAATACTTCTTAGGGGGGAGCTGTCCTGTGGCGGTGTTGATGCTGTTGAGGGAGGGTTCTGCGTCGTACTGTTTAGGGGTCTTCTAGGCTTGCAGTATATGTTCGGGAGAGAGGGCGTTTGTGTTTCACCGTTTTGTTCTTTCGCGCACTTTCAGTCCCGTCACTGCACTTATTCCCGTTTTTCCGTTTAGCACTCAACCGATTTTAAATTTCCCGCACTTCTTCGCGAACTTGGTTAAAACAGTCCACCAATCTTCCTTGTCGGCTAGTCGGCTTATTTCCACCATGTAGCTCGGCCACAATTCTCCTTTGTTGATGAGCTGTATTGAGACCGTCTCCCTTGCTGCCGCCATCAGCGGGCAGTGGAACATCACGTGCTCTGTATCATCTATCCCTTCTCCACATTCGCATTCACTTTCCTCTATCCTCCCTATCCCGCTCAAATATGCATTAAAGTTACCTTGTCCTGTTATTAGTTGGACAGTCTCGAAATCCGGTGTGAGTATTTTTTCACTAGTCTTTACTGAGGGGATGAATGCCTTCGTTGTTCTTCCTGTTGTCGCATCTCTCCACCGAGTTTCCCATTTCTTTGTCGTGCTTTCTCTAAGCGCTCTCTTCACTAATGATATCGGTACTTTTTTGTACCCACCACCTTCTTCGTTCTCCTCAGTTGCTTCTTTCGCCAGCTGGTGAGCTCTTTCGTTCCCTGCATGCGCCTTGACCCAGTGCCACCTGATTCCTATCTCCTTTTCAACTTCTTTAACTAATTGCAAGGTGTCTATTAGCAGTTCTGTGGGTCGGTATAAGTTCTTCAGACTTTCTAATGCCGACTTGCTGTCCGATATTATTGAGCACTCGTAATATGCATGTCTGTTTTCCAATAAGTACCTCAATGCTTCTTGGATTGCAACTAATTCTGCCTGAAATACGCTGCACCAGTCCCCCAGTCTAATTTTGCGACTGCTTATCTCCCTCCCTCCTGTGTAAGCTACGTACGCAGCTCCGACGCCTCTCTCCGTTTTGGATCCGTCCGTATATATCTGGCACCTGTGCGCCCCTCTATTCCTCTTGTGAACTCTCCGATGCTCCTCTCTGCCGGGTGTATGCTCCGTTCCTTTTCGTTTCTTGCCCCTTTCTCTATTTGGGCTTCTGTCATCCCCGTTAGTTGGTTGATTATGTCCGCGTTTTCTGTTCTTGCTGCTATCCGCATTTCCGCTTTTCTTGGATTATCAAGTCAACTGGTATTATGTTGGTGATATTCTGGGCAGCTTATGGGGATACGTCCTGTATGCTGCTGCTGCTACAATTAGTTCTGGTCTCTGTGCCGCTTGCAGTCTGTGCGTTTGCCTTACGTTGCAGCCTTCAGCCCATATTGAGGCCGCGTACGTGATCGCAGGTTGTACTGCTCCCTCGAATATTTGCCCCATTGCCTTTCTCTCTAGCCCCCACGTGAGTCTACACGCGGTCCTAAGCTGATGCGTTAGCCTTTTTGCCTTTGCGCAGACCTTGATTATGTGCGACGTCCACCTAAGGTTTGCGCTTATCGTCACCCCTAAGTGCGTAAATTCGTCTGCGCAACTGATTCTTTCCCCGTTCATTAGGTACGTTGATCTTTCTTGCCCCGGTTTGTTTCCAAAGTATAGTGCCTTCGTTTTTGTTGTGTTGAATTGCAGCTTCGTCTTTTCGGATCATTCCCTAAGTTGCTCCAGGGCTTCAGTTGTTGTGGCATTCAGCTTTTTATATGTGTCAGTTCGCACTATGAGCATCGTGTCATCTGCATACAGTACGAGCTCGCATCCCTCCGGCAAGCGTTCTTCAAAGATTGTTTCGTGCAGTATTTTCCACAGTCCAGGACCAGACCTGGAGCCTTGTGGACATCCTTTCGTTACTGCCCTGCTGACCTGACCTGTTGGGTGTTGTACCTTTGCCTCTCTTCCTGACAGGTAACTCTTTGTTAGATCGATAATATTACCCGGGCAGCCCTTCTCGATCAGTTGTTTTATGATCAGTGGCCACCATGCTTTGTCAATCGCCCCAGCTCCGTCTAGCGACACTATTGTACAATACTGTCTAGCTTCTTTGGCTTCATTAATCAAATTTATGACTTTCTCTATGGCATCCACCGTGGAGCGCCTTTTACCGAATCCGAATTGTCTGTCCGAGTGCCTACCGTTGTTCTTTATCGAGTGCTCTATCCTTGTTATCATGATGCTATCTAAGGCTTTCCCTGCCACTGGCAATAGGCATATTGGTCTATAGCTTTTCGGGTCTGTGAAGTCATTTTTTCCAGATTTCGGTATCATCTTTACAATTGCTGTTTTCCAAATAGTCGGGAATATTCCATATTCCAGGAGCTTGTTGTACAATGTTGTTATTAGTTCAGGTTTTTCTTTGAACGCTCTCTGTAGCGCGTCTGCGGTGATCCCGTCCTCCCCAGCCCCCTGCGGGTGGGGGTTAGAATTCACCCGCAGCACCTCTGTTGGTCGTAAGAGGCGACCAATGGGCGAGGAAGGTACCTCGTAAAAAACACACTTCCATCTGAACCTTTACCAGAAGATTAGTGGGCCAATCTTCTGCGGACTTTGCTTTCTTATTATTTTGCTCACCCGCGTGTTTGCCGTGCGTAGAGACCCGTAAAGAAGGAGAAGATGATCCTGGTGGTTGAGCTTACAAGCAACACACCTCTTTGGCTTCGGATTTTTGCAAAACGGGCGCTCAGATACTAATCCTATCTGACCAATCGGCTTGCCGTTACGTTCTGTGTACCGGTACGGTGAGGGGAGGTAAGTTTTCGGACGTTGGAGAGAGTGGCTCGCAGCGTTCTGAATCTTATTTCCGGGAGAGGGGGACTATATCTCCTAGTTAGCCCTGGCGATCACATCAGTTTGTGGTGTGACGTCCCAAATTGTGGCTACGTGGCGGGTGGGGAGACCAGGAGATGAACACTTTCTATTTATTTCATGGCAAATAAACAAAAAACCCCGGGGGCCCCTCCCCCAAAAAGATCTCGTCCGTTATCGGACGATGGAGAAAATTTTACTTCGGAGATGGATTTACCATCTTCGGTTCTCTTACAATTAAGAGAACCGAAGATGGTAAATCCATCTCCGAAGTATCATGTTTTGGTTTGGTGAGGAACCTAAACGACCTTGCTGGTGGGGAACCCAAGTCCACCAAACGGCTTCGTGATGGTTCACTGTTAATTGAAACTGCCAATTCTTCACAGAGTAAAGCTTTATTGAAAGCTACGGTTTTATTTGGAATGCCGATTGTAGTAGAGGCGCACAAGTCCCTCAACTCATGTCAGGGCGTAATTTCATGTTACGACCTGCTATTTGTTGAGATGGATGAGTGTCAGCGTGAACTTGCTAGTCAGGCGGTTATAAATTGTCGACGGCTTACTACTAAGAAAAACGGTGAGATAAAAAATACAACATCAGTAGTACTAACATTTGCATTAGATAAGCTTCCGGAGAAGATTAAGGTTGGTTTTCACAGTTGTTCCGTGAGACCATACTTTCCTCGCCCAAAGCGATGTTTTAAATGCCAGAAGATCGGGCACACTGCATCTCGTTGTGACGCACAGGCTGTGTGTCCACGGTGCAGTGAGCAGGAGCATTTGGGCGAGGACTGTAAGGGTCCGGTCCGCTGCGTCAATTGTTCTGGCAATCATCCTTCTTTCTTTTCTGATTGTCCACGCAATCAAGAAGAAAAAAAGATTATTGAAATTAAAATCATTGACAAACTTTCCTATTTCGACGCTCGGAAGAAATTCAAATTGGAAACTAGTTCTGTTTTTAGCCGTTCTTTCGCTTCAATCGCTGCCACATCCGTTATTAAAAAATCTATTGCAATTCAAACAGACACCGTTCCTTCCACTAATATTGCTACAACTCTTCCAAATTTAACTCCTGATAAATCTAACATTACTAAATCTAAAGTTAGTCAAAATTTAAAATCAATGTCGAAGACAGCTGTCAAAATAATAAATGAACCAAAATCAAAATTGACCGTTAAACCTAAACAAAAAATTACACATATAAAATCAAGCCCTTCGTCTACGCCGAAAATTATTTCGAAAAAACATTCAATGGAGGTACGAGAAACATCCAGTGTTTCGAGTTCTTCCATTACCAAATTTTCTCCAAGTAAAGGATCTCAATCTTCGAGATCCTCTTCTGCTATGGAAGTTACAACCGTTAAGCTCTGTAGGCCTGAGCGAGATAAATCTTCCACAGCCAAATAATACCTCCCATACTACAATGGAATTGTAATGGTTTCTACAGCCATTTCGAAGAATTTAAAGTTCTCAATGCCGAGCAGACTCCCTCTTGCATATGCTTACAAGAAACACATTTTCAAGACACCTGAGCTGTTGCATTACGAGGCTTTTCAGTATTTCGTACTGATGGCCAAGCTCGTGGTGGAGTAGCGATTCTGGTTCGTGAAAGTGTGTATTGTGAGGAGATTGCTTTCAATTCTCAATTGCAAGCTGTTGCTGTCCGTGTCGCTATTCCTTTTCTGGTCACATTATGTTCTAGCTATCTTCCGCCTAACGACAATGTCGATATGCGTGATATCGTTGATTTAATTGATCAATTGCCTGCTCCATTCATTCTTATGGGCGATTTCAACGCTCATAATCCTGAATGGTGATCAAGAACTATTGATCAACGCGGTAGCCGTGTGGAACTCCTATTCGCCGCAAGTACGCATGTCATCTTAAATTATGGTAGCATGACACATTTTTCTGCAGTGTGGAGGTCTTTCACTGCTATTCATCTAACGATCTGTTCTGCAGCAATAGCTCCATTGTTTGAGTGGCATGTGCACTCGGACTTGCATCAAAGTGACCACTTTCCGATCATACTTAAAGTTTTGCAGAGCTCAGATTCTGTTGCTCGTTGTCCGAAATGGGCTTTAAGGCGAGCAGATTGGAATCTATTCTCGGAGTTGGCTGTATTTGGTGAAAATGATTTCGTTGACGTGGACGACCATGTTCGGTATTTCACGGATGCAATCAAGTCTGCTGCACATGAGAGTATTCCTCTGACAACTATTCATTCTAATAGAATACCCGTTCCCTGGTGCAACGAGGAGTGCAAGATTGCTATTCGAGAAAAGCGACGTATTTTTCGCCATTTCATACGATTTCCAACCACCGAGAATATGATCCAATTCTTCCAAGCCAAGGCCAAAGCTAGAAGAATTGTTCGGAAGAGTAAGAAAGCGTCATGGCAGAAATACATTTCTTCCATTACAACCTCCACTCCAGTTTCTAAAGTATGGGAGAAGGTCAGAAAAATATCTGGCCGCTCAAAATCTAGCACTGTTTCTGGCCTAAAAATCAATGGCAATGTCATTACCTGTCGGTCTGATGTTGCTAATATTATAGCATCCACTTTCGCGGATACTTCAAGTTCCAATCACTATCCAGCTGAGTTCCTCGCTCGAAAATCAATCTTGGAACGTCAATGTCTCAATTTTGTTTCGCCGGGCGATGAAATCTACAATCTTTCTTCCAGCGTGGATGAACTTGAAAGTGCGATTTCAGATTCTCACGACAGCGCTCCTGGACCTGATTTTATTCACTACCAGATGCTTCGCCATTTGAATCCTGCTGGAAAAACATTTCTTTTACAAATGTATAATCGCATTTGGTTCTCCGGTATTTGCCCAACACCATGGCGTGATGCGATTATTGTACCAATCCCAAAGCCTGGAAAAGACAAAACACTGCCATCTAGCTATCGCCCAGTTTCGCTTACCAGTTGTGTCTGCAAGCTCATGGAGCGCATGATCAACCGGCGTCTTGTTTGGTTCCTGTAATCAAACAACCTGTTGGATAACATTCAGTGCGGCTTCCGCCGTTTCCGTTTCACTGCAGACCACCTTATAAGACTTGAATCAACCATCCGGGATGCCTTTCTCAACAAGCAACATATGGTAGCCGTGTTTTTTGATATTGCTCGGGCCTATGATACCACTTGGCGTTTTGGTATTATGCGCACTTTACACTCCTGGGGCTTGAGAGGTAATCTTCCCATATTTCTTGAAAGCTTTCTTCCCTTAAAGAAATTTCAAGTTCGTGTGGGAAATGACCTCTCCAACATTTTTACTCAAGAAAACGGAGTACCGCAAGGGTCTATTCTGAGTGTCACGTTGTTTGCTGTGGCCATGAACGGTGTTGCACAGTGTATTCGTTCACCTGTGCTGGGATCCTTGTACGTGGACGACTTGGCGATTTTCTGCAGTTCTCGCAATATGGCTTCCATAGAGCGTCAGCTGCAGTTAACAATCAATCGTCTTCATACCTGGGCTCCTGAGCACGGTTTCGTATTTTCTGCTGCCAAGACAGTGTGCATTCACTTCTGTCAACGCCGTCACCTTCACTTAGATCCTGTTCTCTCTCTCAACGGTACTGATCTTCCATTAGTGGAAACTCCGTTTTCTTGGTCTTCTATTTGACAAGAAGCTTAACTGGCGTGCCCATCTTGTGGCTTTGAAGGCAAAATGTCGGCTTTCTTTAAATCTATTGCGAGTTCTTTCTTCCAAATCGTGGGGTGCCGATAGAATTTCTATGCTGCGCCTGTATCGGGCTTTGATACGTTCCAAGCTGGACTACGGCTGTATCGCTTACGCTTCTGCCAGGCCATCCGTTATCAAAGCGATTGATACGATACCCCATACTGGTATTCGTCTAGCTACTGGTGCTTTTTGTACCAGCCCAATATCAAGTGTATTGTGCGAAGCTGCCGAGCCTTCTCTGTATGATCGTCGCAGGCTTTTGACCATGAACTACACGGCAGCCATGAAGTCCAAACCATATCCCCTGGTTTTTGACACTGTCTTTGGTCAACAGTTTGCGGAGATTTATGACAGAAGGGCTCGTTCGGTGGGTTCCTTTACTATCAGATCTCGCAATACTTTTGGAGAAGTTAATTTTGAACTTCGTTCAACCCCAGACACTTCTTTTAGCCCCTTTCCTCCTTGGATATTCTCCCGTCCGAATACCAACTATGCGCTTTCAAAGCTAGGTCGATCCGCTACTCCACCCATTCTGTTCCAACGTGAGTTTGCTCGAATCATTGCCAACTATCGGCAATGGATTCGCATTTACACCGACGGTTCGAAGAGCAACGACAGGGTTGCATGTGCTTTTATATCGGCTAGAGGTGCATGTGAGTTTTGTCTTCACAAACTCTCGTCCGTATACACGGCAGAGCTGTATGCACTCTACCAAGCACTTCTCTATATTTGTAGACTCGCACGTAATTCTTTCGTTATTGTGGCGGACTCGAGGAGCGCTTTGAAAGCGATTGATTCTTTGTACCCCAAACATCCTCTCTTGCAGCAGATACAAGCAACCTTGATGACATTATTGTCAAAAGGGTCTAGCGTGTGCTTTATTTGGGTACCGAGTCATATTGGTATTTGCGGAAATGAAGCAGCTGACGCAGCAGCTAAACGAGCGTTGTCCAGGGCCACCATTGATTTTGATCGGGTTCTTGCAGAAGACCTCAAGGGTCATTTCAAGCATCTGATCATAAATCAATGGCAAGAAAGGTGGAGTCACATAGAACAAAATAAGCTCAGGAATGTTAAGCAAAACGTGAAGGCATGAAATTCTTCCCATAGGGCATCCCGAAAGGAGGAGGTCGCTGTGGCGAGACTCCGGATAGGGCACGCCTGGTGGACGCATGGCCATCTTCTGCGCCGTGAGGAGGCTCCGATGTGCGAAACGTGTGACACTGCTTTGACAGTGGCGCACGTTTTGTTGGAGTGCTCCCAAATTACCGAACAGCGAAACCGGGCGGTTCTGTCACTTGACCTGGCGGTAGCTCTTGGTGACCATTCGACACTCATTGACAGAGTCGTCCTGTAACTCAGGAATACAGTTCTATTTGCCTTTATTTAAAAGTGCTAGTTTTGTCTTTAATTTTATTTATACACGTATTTTTGTTTACATTCAATAATTTTCTACAATAACTTTTATTTTTACAATTTTAAGCATGTATATTTTATTCATTTTTAGAAAAAATTTTAAATCCTCTTTATTAACATTTTACATTTAATAGATTTTTAGCTTACAATATAATTTTGACATATATTTTAAAATAATAGTTTATTTCATTATTTAGTTTATGGCGTGAATAGCCCAAGAGGCTGATACGCCTTTAGATTTTAATCCTAATCCACGAGATTTATATATTTTATTAAATATATCTGTTGTTAATCCAGAAAAAGGCTATAAATCCTCGCGAAACACGTGTTATGATCGAGAACACCAAAAAGTCGAAAAACGGAGGGGTCATAATCAACTGCGCTAGTAAAGAGGACGCCGAAAAGATTAGAATCATTATAGCTTCCGACGACAAAACCAAACTCGAGAGCCGAGCACTTCAGAAACACTTACCACGTATCCTATTCCCCTGGATCGACGCGGACTAAGAGGAAGAAGAATTGCTGGACAGCCTTATTCGGCAAAATGACGACATTGCTGCCAAATACGAGAACACGGATGACCTCGCCAAAGAGTTCAACACTAAAGCGCACATCAAAAACCGCCGTGACCCCCTATATAAAAACGTGGTAGCCGAGGTCTCTCCGGGACTTCGCAAACTTCTAATTGAGCGCCCCATGCGCATAGGACTCCAGCGCATCCGCGTTCGCGACCACGTGTCTATTCTACAGTGCTATCAGTGCTACGAAATCGGGCACAAATCCGCGGACTGTAAGAACGAACAAAAGTGCGGGAAATGCGGTGCGTACGACCACGACTTTAAGAAATGTGAATCCAGACGCAAAAATTGCATTCTGTGTGCTAAAGAAAATGGGCACATCGGAGGCGCCGGTCAGCTGATCAAATCTGATCACGACTCGAGAAATCCCGACTGCCCCACCATGAAACTCATAAAATTGGCGATCGTCAAAACCATTGACTACCATGGCTAATTACAATACCAGACACCATATGACAGATATTAAGATCGGACAAATTTATCTACAGAACGCCAAGCACGCCATGAATAACTTCCTTCAGATAACAGCCACCCGGGTGCCAGATATCTGCTTTATCCAGGAACCACACACCAGGGGCAGCAACATCATAGGACTCGGCTCCAGAATGTCGATTTTCCACAAAATCACGGAGTCACCCCGAGCCGCCATTCTGATTCCTAACCTTAGTTACTCCGGCCTATTACTTGACAACCTGTCCTCAACGTACTTAACGGCTGTAGAGATCGCGACACCGCACACACGCTTTTATGCAGTCTCCTGCTACATTCCTCCTGAGAAAAATAAGTCCATTAACTTCTTAGACATTCTAGCGGGAGTGGAGGATACACTTAACCTCCTCTGCCGCAACGGGGAACTTGTTCTGGGTGCCGACGCCAACAGCAAATCGCCCATGTGGGGCAGCCCCACGGAAGACAACAGAGGCCTGCTCTTCTCCGAGATGTTGGACAGACTGGGACTGACAGTCATCAATGAGGGCTCCACCCCAACCTTCGACGGACCGGTAGGCTGCAGCTACATAGATGTCACTGCAGTGACACCGGGACTGCTAACAGCAGAAACCAGTTGGCACATTCCGGACATCATCAGCGCGTCAGACCAACGTTATATAGAATGGACCCTCTCCTTCGATGGCTACCTCCAGCCACTGGCCCGAGGCTACTGCAACAAGAAAGCCAACTGGAAAGTCTTCTCCGACACCTACGCACAGCAATCACGAGCAGCAAAAGAAGCCCTCCTGACCATATCCACTCACGCGGACGTCAATCATTGCGCTGAAGCGGTAAATGACGCCATCATCTCTGCGTGCGAGGCCTCAATGCCTCGGCGAAAGCTCCACAAAGGCTCAGTGCCCTGGTGGACGGACGAACTCACTGTTCTCTGGAAGGAAACCCGACGCCTACGGCGCATCCGCCAACGATCCAAAAACGAGGAAGAAAGGGCAGCAAACCAGATATCGTACCGCATTAGTTTTAATAAATACAAAACAGTCTTGCTACAGACCCGCTTGGACAAATGGAAGGAGTTATGCTCAGCGAGCCAGGATTCGGACCCCTGGGGAACTGCCTACAGGGTTATACGGAAGAAACGACCCAGACTGCAACCAACATGCGTTCGCCAGGATGACGGCTCGTATACTACCACGCTCGAAGAGACTGTTGAGGTTCTTCTAACATAACATACCTATCTCCTACAGCGAAATACAACATTCCGGCTGACGCAGTTCACAACGCCTTTCTCTACGAGCCTGAAATTTTCGTCAAATTATTCAACGCCTGTCTGGATCAGGGCGTCTTCCCGACATGCTGGAAGAAGGCTAATGTAGTCCTCATCCCAAAAGTTGGCAAAGACGACCCAACGAGCTGCAAAAGTTACCCACCGATCAGCCTGTTCCCATGCTGGGCAAAGTACTAGACGCAATCCTCATTGCCAGAATCGAACACTGGCTGGCTAGCACAGGGGGGCTCAACCAACGCCAGTTTGGCTTCACCAGGAGATGCTCCACAGTTGACGCAATCGATAAGGTCCTGCAGGTCGTCACGGAGGCCAAGAACGCGGGAAGTACTGCTCGTTGATATTTTGGACGTCGCGGGGGCGTTTGATCACGCCTGGTGGCCAGGAATCATTCAGTAGTTGGCCCGCAAAGGTTGCCCCAACAATTTGCTAGCCCTGGCCCGCAATTATTTGTCGGATAGACAATCAAGCATCGTCGGTGCCGGTGGAGAGGTGTGCAGGGGGGCTACCATGAGATGCCCTCAAGGTTCTCGCTCTGGACCAGGATTCTGGAAGCTGCTTCACGACACAATTTTCGAACAAAATCTACCCCTGAGATGCGAGCTGGTTCTCGACGCCGACGACACAATCCTGCTCGTCGTTGCGGACCAGTTCAAGACACTCAAGTCCCGCACTACTGATGCCCTAAACAACCTATCAGCATGCGTTCTCCGCACTAGGTGGAAATTCAAACCAGAAAAGACGAAGGGACTCTTCTTCGGGATAAGGCCAGGTCAGGAACGCCCAACTTTCCTGATGAACGGCGAGCGAATCTACTGCGTGGACGAGCTCACTTACCTAGGCGTCACGATCAGCGCACAACTAACATGGACTTCCCACATCGGCAAAACATGCGCCAAAGCCAAAAGAATGACGCACCAACTGAGGGCAGCCTGCCGGCTAACCTGGGGTTTAGGGAGACAAGCAATGGCGACCATTTACGATGGGGTGATTCAACCCGCCATAACGTACGCTGCTCCCATTTGGGCGCACGGTCGCAACGTCAGACAGTCAAAACGCTTACTCGCCGCCCAGAGACAAGCCGTAATCGGCGCCGTGGCAGCATATCGCACGATATCCACGGAAGCGGCACTATTCCTCGCTAATATTCCACCAGTCGACCTTGTTGTGAAAGGGCTCGCCGAGAAATGGCGTCCGACAGATCCTCCAAACCGGCAAAGACTGGAAGCCTCCACGGGCCTTCTAGGCGAACTTGAGACTGCCTCCAATGACGCATTTCACCCTGCAAACGTGGGTATTCCAGGATACTCCCACAGGGAGCAGGGGGCGCGCATACACCGGATTTACATCGACGGATCCAAAACCGTCCATGGGGTAGGCGCTGCCTTCGTCGTTTACAACGGAGACGTCGAAATAAGCTCTTTCATGCTCGGACTGGACCCCTCGTGCAGTGTCTTCCAAGCAGAAATGCTGGCCATACGCGAGGCACTGGCTTTCCTGGCCCACAATGGCTATGCCATTAGACGCTGCTCTATTCTATCTGACAGCCGCTCGGCTCTCGATGCGCTCACCCACCTAAAGAACCCGACCGAGTTGGTGGGCCAAGTTCATAGATTGGAAGTATCCACGACGACTGCAATACAGTGGCACGGGGTGCGGGCACACGTAGGTACGACTGGCAACGAGAGGGCGGATGGGCTCGCTAAAAGCGCTGCCTCGGAAGCAAACCTGGTTGCCATATACTCCAAAACACCGGCTTCAACTGTCAAAACGGCGCTTAGGGCGCCACTGGAGAGGGATTGGAACAGCAGGTGGCAGAACTCCAGCAAAGGCAGAGTCACATCCGCGTTCATACCAACTACATACATACGAAAAACTTTACCAGCGCGGCTGGAATACCAAACCGTGCAACTCGTCACTGAGCATGGGGCCTTCAACTCTTACCTGGCAAAATTGGCAAGCGCGATGACGGTGTCTGCGACTGTGGCGACGACCTAGACACCCCTGACCACGTTCTTCTCAAATGCTCTCTCTTCGAGACAACCCGCAACCTGATAGCCACCATACTCCTACGCCTGGGCATCTCTTGGCCGGATGACATGGCTCCAGTTTCCAGCCTAGCTTCAAACATAAACTGGTGGAAAAACTTAAGTGAGTTCGCGATAAAAACAAAGAAATTCGAAGTGCAAGTGCATGTGACAGTTTGAAACCCCCCCACCCAAGACTAAGACCAAATAAACTATAAACTATTAGTATCTATGAACTCTAAATCATCTAGCTAATAAGGGACGTGCAATTATCACACGTGCAATATAAGAATACTAAGTTACCATTGAATATACAAACTCATTTTAATATGACCCAAATGTTCCAACATATATAATACCGCATACATAGACTAAGCGCTACATGTAACTTACCATAGCAAACTATAAATAAGCATAATACAAAATTCCCCCCCACCTACCTCGCTCTAATTTTAACCATACTAGAACCGTAAGACATCATTGTACTATCTGTAAACATGAATATAAACAAACAAGTTTCTATCCTCCCCACCCTTCTCCGGCAACAGCCAAGCAAAGACCACCATCCAAATAGCAGTAAGTCGGATGTAAGTATAAAATGTAACTATTTTATTATATACTCATGCGCAAATGTGTAATAACCCTGAGTGTACACACATTTAAATAGACATTACATAAAAATTACATGCAGGCTGCAACCACGGTGTCTTAAGTGTGCGCAAACACACCTGACATCCACGTGCATAAAACCACCAACAACCACCGCGAAATGCGCTAACTGTCACGGCGACCATACGGCTAACTACACTGGTTGCCCAGTCTACACCCAGAAAATTAAAGTTATTGAATCACGAAACAAAGACAAAAACAACAAAAACAAAACATACCTTCCTGCTCCTGTACCCACCACTAATGCCTGGTCCCGTAACCGCCAAGAACCACAATCTACCCTATCCGCCCCCATAAAACCTCCCCAACTCAACAATTCCCCGAACTCCCGCGCCCCAAAAAACCAGCAGAACACTCCCAACAACAGCAATCTCTACCCCCAGTCCCGTCCCACCCCGCAACGGACAAACTACCTAATAATGATGAATTTTCAGATGCTATGAGGGAGATAAATTCATACATCAATCTATAGCAAGCACTTGCCAAAATTAAATCGCTGGCAGCCAGGCTGAAGGTGACCCCACCCAACCAGAGAATGATGGTGCTTTTCTGCTTCTTTAAAGACGAGCAAGGCATCAAACGAAATTCTAAATTAGTGCTCCTGGAACGCAAATGGAATGCTGAGTATGGTGGGGGAACTTAAATGCTTTCTACACAAACACAATATACACATTATGCAAATAAACGAAACACATTTAAACCACACAAGCACACTTAAAATCGCACACTACACTATCTACCGGGCAGACAGACCCTATCAAACACTCAAAAAGTCTGCAGGAGTTGCAGCGTTGGTGAGGAACAACATAAGCCACTCCCTCATAGCTTCACCCCCATCCTCGCTGGAGGTAGTCACCTACTACTTCCAGACAACACAATCATAACCGCTGCTTACAACCGACCCACTAACCACTTCACAATACAAGATCTATCGTCCATCTTCCGTAAAGCCAAGACACTCCTTGTGGGGGACCTCAATGCAGCTCACTTAGACTGGAACTGTCATCACAATAACATAAATGGCCGCACATTAGCAAAATACGTTCAGACACACGCAGCTATAGTCCTATGTACCGACAACCCAACCCACTACCCCGAGAATGGTATGAGGCCTACCACTCTCGATTTAATCATTAATAAAAATGTCAAAAATTTTACACACCCTCTCTCACTCCCAGAACTTAGCTCGGATCACAACCCAATCCCCTTCCAGCTGCACCATCAGCTCATAGAAAATCACACTCGTACGATAACTACGATAAGCATACGAGCTGGAAGGACTTTCGCGAAACATTAGATTCATACATCAAAATTAATAACAACAGCCTATCTCCAGCCGAGCTGGAGCAAGAGATCAAAACATTTACATGCGCAATCAATCGAGCTAAAAAAGATCATACACAAGACCTAACAATTAAACCCCGTAAACTCAACCTACCCCAAAGTACAGCGGATATCATTTCACAACGGAACCATGCACGTGGACGATGGCAGAGGACCAGAGTTCCAACTTTCAGACTTGAATATAAATCACTAACAACACAAATTAAATCACTCATTGCTACACATTCAAACAACATATGGACACAAAAACTTTCCACTCTAAACCCCAACGACAACTCCCTATGGAAAGTTACCAAGATTCTAAAACGCCCTTTTCAACCAATCCCCACATTAAACCATAACGGCTCGATGCTGGTCACAGATGCTCAAAAGGTTGAGAGCATCGCCGACACCTTCGAGCAAATTCACCGAACTGCACCAAATACACAAACGAAGAACCGTATTGTTGAAGAAACGCTTGCGTTTCTTCGTAGTGATCATACAGAACACATCATGCATAAATTCCTTACTTGTCCTAGAGAAATTCACCAAATTATCCGTTCCCTAGCCAATCGCAAAGCTCCTGGTCCTGACAAAATAGAAAATACAATCCGTAAAAATTTTTCAAAAAAATGCATAGTCCACTTATACTACCTAATTAATTCCATCTTTAAACTCCAGTACTTCCTCGCTGCCTGGAAGACTGTCACAGTTTTCCCAATCTCTTGCTAAACACCATGTCCAAGATAGCTGAAAAAATAATCCTATCTAGAGTAAACGTAATTATTAAAAAGCAAAAACTCATACCTGATTTTCAGTTCGGCTTCAGACCGAAACACAATACTGGCGTCAGTATTAACTTCAACAAAAATATCTTTACAGCCATGGTCCTGCTGGACATCGGTAGAGTCTGGATAGCAGGACTCATACACAAGCTGATTACTCTCAAATTCCCTCCTATAATAATTAAACTAATAAATTCATACTTACTCAACCGATCCTTCAGAGTCAAAATTAATAACACTATGTCTTCCATCAAATCCATTGTGGCAGGAATCCCGCAAGGCAGCGTCCTTGGCCCCTTCAATCTTTACCTTAGCGATATCCCCACATTTCCTAAAACAAAAATTGCTATGTACGCGGACGACACCGCTATTTATGCGCACTCGTTTAGTGCACCGGTAGCGGTGTCGCAGCTACAAATTCACATCAACAAACTCATACCATACTGTGATCTCTGGAAAATCTCAACCAACGTAGGCAAAACCGAAACCATTGTTTTTCGTCGCAAATTCTCCAACATCAAGGTGTTCACTCATCTAACAATTTACAATCACAAGTGCATCCCACAAACCCAGGTCAGGTACCTGGGGGTACACCTTCACGAGCGCCCCAAACATGGCCCATATATTCATAAAGCCATTACTAAAGCACAGGCCACGATACGTCTCTTCTATTCGCTCCTGTATAAAACGGTCCTTTAACCTCAAAAAATAAAATCCTAATTTATAAAACAATAATACGTCCCATACTCAAATACGCAGCTTCGGGCTGGTGTGGCGCGGCCAGGTCGAGCCTCACAACGCTGCAACGAGTAGAACATAAATGTCTTCGGCTCGCTGCCCGGCTAGGTAGATACACAACACTGAAAGATCTATACACACAAACATATTTTACACCCTTAACACAACACATAGAACATTTGTTACTTAAATTCTACATAACTCAAATACAAAACAATAATCTTACCCATAACCTAACTTCAAAAGTAAACACAACACTCCTTACAGACTAAAGCATAAGTTACCTTACCAGACTCTCTCAATTTTTCATGAGCGCGTCCAGGAGGATACGTAGCATTATTTAAATAATCCGAATTGCGGAACTTGGTCGTCTTAATGAACTAATTAAACACTTTAAAACATCCCAAAATTGTAGCTGTCACTTGGGTGCGGTCGCCTACAGGATTTCCAACTTAAAAAATATATATATAAATTTCTGTAAATATTGTAAATAATAGTTAGTTTATAAGATTTGTAAAATTGGTTTTCTGGCACCTTCTTTCCCATAGACGCAATCCCAACACATCAAAAATGTATCAAAATTCAAAACATTCAGACACCAACACAATTATTTGTAATTACACACAAAACAATCACACCAACATTTACACCCCCTGTGAGTAGGAACTCTTATAAATACCCGCATATGCTCCAAATATATGTTTTATTAATTAAATGTAAATGAAATATTATAAAACCAAATAAAGATTATTGAAAATGAAATGGAGCGTCTATCCAAAGGCTCTGGGTTCGATCCCCGGCGAGGCCCGATGAATTTTTCTCAAATTCGTTTCCATTGATTATTTCAAATTGCGTTGGTATTATTTCCAACTACAAGTCTCCTCATCATTGTACTTAATAAAAATAAAAAAAAAAAAATGGTGGTTGCTAGTAGCCTGAAGCCTTTGTCAATATCCTAACCGACGGCTTAGACTCGGTAGATACTACGTTTAGGCCAGACCCAGAATTCGAATTTGAGAAAGATTCATCGGTTACTCGTGCTAGGCTTCGTAGCTCAATGGTAGAGCAGTGGAGCGTCTATCCACATTCCTATTGCTGTCCTCGTTGAGTGCAGACATTTTTCAGAAGCCTCCCGAGTATCTCCAATTAGTGCGTTTTTTTTTTAGTCCGTACCAGTCTAAAATTGTTTAAAACAAATTAAAATTTATTTAAATTCATTGAATATTACAACAAAAGTTCGGTTTATTCATCGAAACTGGCCTTTAAGGCCAGATCACATAAGAAGAACCGCCGTCTGAACCCCCTAGCTGCCCTAAAAACATCTCCCTTTAAGGAGAAAGCCTCTCCAGGGCGACGCCAATCAGAAGGTTCTTCTCTGACGACATCTGAAGAAGACATAGCCTCCACGTGCGAATTTCCATTGCAGGAACCAGACGTAGACCTCGAATCAGACCTTGACTCCACTGGTAAAACAGTGATGGAGATGGACGAATACCTCGCCCCCAAACTGCCACCTGAAACATCAACACCTGACCTGACCAATAAAGCCATAACAGAGGTATTATGACAAAATACATAAACACAAACACTAATAAATCCACAACGACGACATCGTCAACCGAAGGACTATTCACCTCTCCCAAACCCAAACGAATGGCCCGAACCCCTAAAGACCCGACCCCAATCCCAACAAAAACCCAAAACAAATACACCCCTCTAACACCCACTCCCAACAACGACCACAAAGACAACGAAGATGAAGATACAGACGACCAAACAACCCCAACCCTACCCAAAACAAGCCCTACACCACCACTAATCATCCCTGGCATCCTTGCTAACCGGAATAAAATCCTGAACTTCTTACTATCATACGCTACAAAAGGATACCACATCAAGCACACCAACAACAACACTAACCTCTACATCAATGACGAGACACAGCGACAAACAATAATGGAAGAAATGAATAAAACAGATAACATCAAATACTATACATAGGTACTCCGATAGAAACAACAAAACACACGCTTTCGTGCTGCGCGGCCTCGACTGCCCGCCCGACAACACGCACGACATCGCAGCAGAACTAAACACCAAATACTCACTAAGCATCCAAAAAATCTTTCAGATGAGAATCACCTTCCGCCCCCTATACCTACTAACTACTTCCAGCGACATTACCCTATCCCACCTTAATTCCCACTGCAAGTTCCTCTTCCACACCAAAATCACCTGGGAGAGAAACCACAACAAAAAACGAATTATCCAATGTCACCGATGACAACAGTGGGGTCACGCAACAGCTAATTGTCGTATGCCCCCACACTGCCTGAAATGCGCCGAGCCCCACCTAACACACCTATGCTTAAAGAAACCTGAAGTACCAGCAAAATGTTTCAATTGCACTGGCCCACATCCGTCAAACTCCACAGACTGCCCAGTGTACAAACAAAAAATCAACGCACTTGACACACAACAAAACCAGCGAAGAAACAACATCAACACACAAATAAACAAACAAACACCTAAATACATTCCTGCTCCCGCCCCCAAATTCAACATATGGAAAAAACCACTCTTTCCAAACCCTCTTCTACGTACCAGTAACATCAATATGAACTACCCACCCCTACCTAAGCAACATACTACCTCCTTAACTACCACTACTACTAAAATACCCCCCCCCCCATCAGCCCAATCCCCCTGAGCCCAATCCCCACGTTAATCAAAACACAAACTAAACAAATATTCTTTTCGCAGAATTAAATAAACTTAATCAAATAATTAAACTGCAAAATATAATACAAGCCATGAGGGACCTCAACCAACGTCTAGAGCCTTGCATCACACAGGAACAAATATTCACCACTTTCATTGAATTCGCATCCACCATCGACTCATACGATATCATCAACAACTGATAATGCAGACACCAGCAAGCCAACACACAATCCATTACCAACTGCTAATGGAACGCCAATGGAATATTGGGTAAGACGAGGGAGCGTGCGCTCTTCATTCACAATCATAACATCGACATCATGCTACTCTAAGAAACACACCTATCACCTCACCACACCCTCAAACTACGACAATTCATAGTACACAGACACGACCGACCGCAGCAAACGCGCAAACCCTCTGGAGGAGTTGCAGTGCTAATAAAACACACAGTCAACCACACACTCATGCACACACCCCACACCTCCCTCGAAACCATACACATAAAGCTCGCCAACAACACTTCCATCATCGCAGCATACAACAGACCCACATACCACTTCACCGCCCAAGACATCTACACACTCATGACACACAACAAAACCATACTAGTCGGCGGCCTAAACGCTAACCACACCAACTGGGGCTGCCACCGAAACAACACCAACGGAAACACAATCTCCAGATATATCAACTCACACGTCGCCATCATTCATCACACTGACATCTCCACACACTACCCTGAAAACTCTACTACTCCCACATACATAGACATAATCATAAACAAAAACGTCCCTAACATCTCCCACCCAGAATCCCTCCCGGAACTATGCTCAGACCACAATCCAATAATCTTTCAACTACATAACATACAAACAAATAAATACACAAGACAAATAACATCCTTCAAACACACTGACTGGACGTCCTTCACAAAAACACTTGACTCAACAATCACCATTAACAACAACATAAATAACACTCAACAACTAGAACACGAAATATCATTTACACACACTATACAGAAAACAAAACAGAAACACACACAACTAATCAATATCAAACCACACCTCGACCCCATTACTGATCACATAACCACCTGCATCACATACCGCAACCACGTCCGTAGACAATAGCAGAGAACCCAACTCACTACAGACAGACTCGAACTAAACACGTTAAACAACAAAATCTAAACAGAAATCAAAAGGCATAGAAAAGAGACCTGGACCACCAAGCTCGCATCAATCAACCCTTTCGACAACTCATTATGGAAACTTACCCGAAACCTCAAGAAACCTTTTAAACCTATCCCCACCCTCATTATCAACAACATAGAATCAATTACCGACAGACAAAAAGCACAAACACTCGCATATACATTCGAACAAATACATATATCCAACACCCCCGACACGCCAGACCAGACAGACATCATACAATCTACACAATCATACCTAAACACTAAACACCCCTATAACAAACATCAGATGCACAAATTCCTTACCACTCCTACCAAACTATTAAAAATAATCAGAACCCTTCCCAATCGCAATTCACCCGGTCCTGACTCCATCGAAAACATCATCCTCATGAACCTCTCCCGAAAAGCTATCGTCCAACTTCACTACTTGGTTAACGCCATCCTTATCCTCCATCACTTCCCCTCCTCATGGAAGACAGCTACGGTTCATCCCATCCCTAAACCCAATAAAAATCACTCAATACCCACCAGCTACCGCCCCTTCAGCCTACTTAGTACCCTTTCCAAACTAGCTGAGAAAATCATCCTTTCCCGCCTCGAAGTCATAGACAAAAAGCAAAAAATCACACCTGACTTTCAGTTCGGCTTCAGAACCAAACACAATACTGTTCAGCAGGTGTGCAGAATTGCGACAGATATAGCCATTAATGTCAACAAAGATAATGTGACTGCTTTGACTCTGTTAGACATAGAAAAAGCATTCGATAAAGTATGGATAATAGGGTTAATCCACAAATTAATCAAACATAACCTATCTCCATTCCTAATCAAACTTTTACACTCCTACTTCACTAACAGATTTTTTAGAGTCAAAATCAACGACACCCTCTCCGATCTCAGACCAATCGTGGCTGGAATACCGCAAGGGAGTGTACTTGGCACCAAACTCTTCAACCTTTACCTCTGCGATTTCCAAACTTACCCTAAAACACGTACCGCATTATATGCTGACGATACCGCCATCTATGCGCACAGCCATAACGCACAGGTGGCTATCAAACAGCTACAGATCCACATCAATATCCTGCATCAATACTGGGACAAATGGAAAATAACTATAAACGCCGACAAGACCGAAGCCATTGTCTTCACACGGAAATACACTAATCTCAAAATACACACGCCTTTAGTCATTCACAACCACAAAATCACCACCATAAAACATGTTAAATACCTCGGTTTCCATCTCACACCTCGACTCAATCATGCACACCACATTCAACAACTTATCCTAAAAACTCAACTATCCCTCCGCAATATATACTGCCTTCTAACCAAAAACAGCCCATTATCCCTTAAAACCAAACTTCTCCTTTACAAATCCCTCCTAAGACCAATCCTTACCTACGCAGCTCCAACCTGATATGGTGCCCCATACACTACTACCCTGCCACTCCAGAGGTTTCAAAATAAATGTTTACGCCTTGCCGCACAGCCGTCAAGATACATTCGCATCACAGACCTTCACCTATCGACCAACATGCCTTACATCAATGACTACATCACTCAACAAGCACAAAAATTTTACACACAAACTACTACCAACCCCAATCCACTCATCCAAAACATCACCCTCACCAAAGCACACAACGTTCCCTTCAGGACAAAGCACAAGCTCCCTACGAATTACTTCCAGTATACCACGATTGCCCCCCAGAGCAAATCACCTAACAAAGGCACACCAATCATACGTCATCTCATACCAAACACTAAACATACAAACCCTACATAAACACAACCAGCTATTAAAAAATACAACATATCCCACATGCAGGCCCCTCATGCATATACAACCACCACCACACATAGAGCATCAGCCAACCAAACCAAACTACACTCAACAAACAAAAACAACTACACAAAATTCTAAACATATCATGCACAACTAACATTATTATACCATCCATCACCACAACCTAATTGTTTTTAATTAATTAAGAATAGATTTAAGTTTTACAAAAAATGTTTTTTCATTTGTAAATAAATGAGTTTTTATTTCCTCCTTTTCCCATATGTAATCCAAAACTCACAAAACAAAATCACAATTATTATAAAATTTACACTTTACATACTATTGTTATTTCATATACATCTCATTGTTAAACTCCTTTGTGAGTAGGAACTCTGACAAAACCCGCCATGCGTTCCAAATAGATTAATTAATAATCTGTAATAAAAAATTAAAATAATAAAGAAAATTTGAAATGAAATGAATGGTCTATCCAAAGGCTCTGGGTTCGATCCCCGGCGAGGCCCGATGAATTTTTCTCAAATTCGGTTCCATTGATGTTTCAAATTGCGTTGGTATTATTTCCAACTAGAAGTCTCCTCATCATTGTACTTAAATATTTATGTTTAAAGAATAAAATATACGAATGCTGACTCGAAGCAATGTTTTTACTACAAATGCTATTTGATTTTGAATTTTTAATATAAGTGTTTCACTATAAGTAGGAGGGATTAGAAATCTTGTTGCAGCGCCACGTTTCTTATGGTTAACTATGATTCGGAAGTTGCGTTTTTAGAAAACGAGCCTCTTAACAAAACAAAATCACGGGATCTGCGCCAGACCTTTTTTTGATGAATGACCTGTCCTGTTGGCACCGGCGCTTTTTTCTGAGAAATGTCATGTTTGCACCTGTGCCAGACGTTTTCACTTTCTTATACGCAGTATAAGTATAGTAGGTAGGTAGGTAGGATTAAAATTTAAAGGCGTATCAGCCTCTTGGGCTATTCACGCCATTAACTAAATAATGAAATAAACTAACATTTTAAAATATATGTAAAAATAATATTGTAAGCTTAAAATCTATTAAATGTAAAATATTAACTAAGAGGATTTAAAAATGTTTATAAAAATGAATAAATTGTATATGCTTAAAATTGTAAAAATTAAAGTTATTGTAAAATATTATTGGGTGTAAAAAAATACGTGTATAAATAAAATTAATGACAAAACTAGCACTTTTAAATAAAGGCAAATAGACCTGTATTCCTGAGGAACAGCACGACTCTGTCAATGAGTGTCGAATGGTCACCAAGGGCCACCGACAGGTCAAGTGACAGACCCGCCCTGTTTCGCTGCTCGGTAAACTGGGAGCACTCCAACAAAACGTGCGCCACTGTCAAAACAGTGTCACACGTTTCGCACATCGGAGCCTCCTCACGGCGCAGTAGATGACCATGCGTCCACCAGGTGTGCTCTATTCGGAGTCTCGCCACAGCGACCTCCTCCTTTCGGGATGCCCTATGGGAAGAATCCCATGGCCTTACGTTGTGCTTAACATTTTTAAGCTTGTTGGAAACTATATGACTCCACCTTTCCTGCCACTGATCCATGATCCGATGCTTAAAATAACCTTTGAGGTCATCAGCAAGCACCCGATCACAATCAATGGTGGCCTTGGACAGAGCTCGCTTAGCTGCTGCATCAGCTGCTTCATTCCCGCGAATACCAACATGACTCGGTACCCAAATAAAGCGTACGATAGACCCTTTTGACGATAGTGTCATCAAGGTTGCTTGTATCTGCTGCAAGAGAGGATGTTTAGGGTACAAAGAATCAATCGCTTTCAAAGCGCTCATTGAGTCTGACACAATAACAAAAGAATTACGTGCGAGTCTGCAAATATAGAGAAGTGCTTGGTAGAGTGCATACAGCTCTGCCGTGTATACGGACGAGAGTTTGTGAAGACGAAACTCACATGCACCTCTTGCCGATATATAAGCACATGCAACCCTTTCGTTGCTCTTCGAACCGTCCGTGTAAATGCGAATCCATTGCCGATAGTTGGCAATGATTCGAGCAAACTCACGTTGGAACAGAATGGGTGGAGTAGCGGATCGATCCAGCTTTGAAAGCGCATAGTTGGTATTCGGACGGGAGAATGTCCATGGTGGAAAGGTGCTGAAAGAAGTGTCTGAGGTTGAAGGAAGTTCAAAAGTAACCTCTCTAAAAGTATTGCGAGATCTGATAGAAAAGGAACCCACCGAACGAGCCCTTCTGTCATAAATCTCCGCAAACTGATGACCAAAGACAGTGTCAAAAACCAGGTGATATGGTTTCGACTTCATGGCTGCCGTGTAGTTCATGGTCAAAAGCCTGCGACGATCATACAGAGAAGGCTCGCCAGCTTCGCACAATAAACTTGGTATTGGGCTGGTACGAAAAGCACCAGTAGCAAGACGAATACCAGTATGGTGTATCGTATCAATGGTTTTGATAACGGATGGCCTGGCAGACGCGTAAGCGATGCAGCCATAGTCCAGCTTGGAGCGTATCAAAGCCCGATACAGGCGCAGCATAGAAATTCTATCGGCACCCCACGATTTGGAAGAAAGAACTCGCAATAGATTTAAAGAAAGCCGACATTTTGCCTTCAAAGCCACAAGATGGGCACGCCAGTTAAGCTTCTTGTCAAATAGAAGACCAAGAAAACGGACAGTTTCCACTAATGGAAGATCAGTACCGTTGAGAGAAAGAACAGGATCTAAGTGAAGGTGACGGCGTTGACAAAAGTGAATGCACTCTGTCTTGGCCGCAGAAAATACGAAACCGTGCTCAGTAGCCCAAGTATGAAGACGATTGATTGTTAACTGCAGCTGACGCTCTATGGAAGCCATATTGCGAGAACTGCAGAAAATAGCCAAGTCGTCCACGTACAGGGATCCCAGCACAGGTGAACGAATACATTGTGCAACACCGTTGATGGCCACGGCAAACAACGTGACACTCAGAATAGACCCTTGCGGTACTCCGTTTTCTTGAGTAAAAATGTTGGAGAGGTCATTTCCAGCACGAACTTGAAACTTCCTTAAGGAAAGAAAGCTTTCAAGAAATATGGGAAGATTACCTCTCAAGCCCCAGGAGTGTAAAGTGCGCATAATACCAAAACGCCATGTGGTATCATAGGCCCGGGCTATATCAAAAAACACAGCTACCATATGTTGCTTGTTGAGAAAAGCATCCCGGATGGTTGATTCAAGTCTTACCAGGTGGTCTGCAGTGGAACGGTAACGGCGGAAGCCGCACTGGATGTTATCCAACAGGTTGTTTGATTCCAGGAACCAAACAAGACGCCTGTTGATCATGCGTTCCATGAGCTTGCAGACACAACTGGTAAGCGAAACTGGGCGCTAGCTAGATGGCAGTGTTTTGTCTTTTCCAGGCTTTGGGATTGGTACAATGATCGCATCACGCCATGGTGTTGGGCAGATACCGGAAAACCAAATGCGATTATACATTTGTAAAAGAAATGTTTTTCCAGCAGGATTCAAATGGCGAAGCATCTGGTAGTGAATAGAATCAGGTCCAGGAGCGCTGTCGTGAGAATCTGAATTCGCACTTTCAAGTTCATCCACGCTGAAAGAAAGATTGTAGATTTCATCGGCCGGCGAAACAAAATTGAGACATTGACGTTCCAAGATTGATTTTCGAGCGAGGAACTCAGCTGGATAGTGATTGGAACTTGAAGTATCCGCGAAAGTGGATGCTATAATATTAGCAACATCAGACCGACAGGTAATAACATTGCCATTGATTTTTAGGCCAGAAACAGTGCTAGATTTTGAGCGGCCAGATATTTTTCTGACCCTCTCCCATACCTTTGAAACTGGAGTGGAGGTTGTAATGGAAGAAATGTATTTCTGCCATGACGCTTTCTTACTCTTCCGAACAATTCTTCTAGCTTTTGCCTTGGCTTGGAAGTAATGGATCATATTCTCGGTGGTTGGAAATCGCCTGAAATGGCGAAAAATACGTCGTTTTTCTCGGATAGCAATCTTGCACTCATCGTTCCACCAGGGAACGGGTATTCTATTAGAATGAATAGGTGTTAGAGGAATACTCTCTTGTGCAGCAGACTTGATTGCATCCGTGAAATACCGAACATGGTCGTCCACGTCAACGAAATCATTTTCACCAAATACGGCCAACTCCGAGAACAGATTCCAATCTGCTCGCTTTAAAGCCCATTTCGGACAACGAGCATCAGAATCTGAGCTCTGCAGAACTTTCAGAATGATCGGAAAGTGGTCACTTTGATGCAAGTCTGAGTGCACATGCCACTCAAACAATGAAGCTATGGCTGCAGAACAGATCGTTAGATCAATCGCAGTGAAAGATCTCCACGCGGCAGAAAAATGTGTCATACTACCATCATTTAAGATGACATGTGTACTTGCAGTGAATAGGTGTTCCAAGCGTCTACCGCGTTGATTAATCGTACCTGATCCCCATTCAGGATTATGAGCGTTGAAATCGCCGATAAAAATGAATGGAGCAGGCAATTGATCAATCAATTCAACGATATCTCGCATATCGACATTGTCGTTTGGAGGAAGATAGATAGAACATAAAGTGACCAGAAATGGAATAGCAACACGGACAGCTACAGCTTGTAATTCAGAATTCAAAGCAATCTCCTCACAATACACATTTTCGCGAACCAGAATCGCTACTCCACCACGAGCTTGGCCATCAGTAGGCACATCAGTACGAAATACTGAGAAGCCTCGTAATGAAGCAGCTCTGGTGTCTTGAAAATGTGTTTCTTGTTAGCATATGCAAGAGGGAGTCTGCTCGGCAATGAGAGCTTTAAATTCCTCAAATTGGCTGTAGAAACCATTACAATTCCATTGTAGTATGGGAGGCATTATTGAGATATGGAAGATATTTCTCGCTCTGACCTAGAAAGTTTTATAGTTGTTACTTCCATTGGAGAAGAAGATCTCGAAGAATGAGATCCTTTCTTTTTCGGAATTTTGATGTTGGCGGAACTTGAAACATTCGATGTTTCTCGAACCTCCATCGTTTTTTTTTTGGAAATAATTTTCGGCGAAGTGGTAGGACTTGCCTTTAAATGTGTGATTTTGATCTTCGGTTTGTTGCTAACTTTCGTCTTAGATTGACTTATAATTTTTGTTGATGGATTCGAGATTGATTTTAAATTTTGAGTAACACTAGATTTAGGACTGGTAATTTTAACAACAGAAGGCAAAGTTGGAACAGTTGTGGAAATAATAGTTGAAGGAAGGCTATCGGTCTGAACGGCAATAGATTTTTTTATGACCGGTGTTGCAGCAATGGTTGCGAAAGAACGGTTAAACACAGGACTGGCTTGCGTTTCGAATTTCTTCCGGGCATCGAAATATGAAAGTTTGTCTATAATTTTGATTTCAATAAACCTTCTCTTCTCCTGATTGCGTGGACAATCGGAAAAGAAAGAAAGATGATTGCCAGAACAATTAACGCAACGGGCCGGACCTTTACACTCCTCGCCCAAATGCTCCTGCTCACTGCACCGTGGACACACAGCCTGTGCGTCACAACGGGATGCAGTGTGCCCGAACTATTGGCATTTGAAACAACGCATTGGCCGAGGAAAGTACGGTCTCACCGAACAACTGTGGAACCCAACTTTAATCCTTTCTGGAAGCTTATCCAGCGCGAAAGTCAAAACTACGGATGTGGTATTCTTTACCTCACCGTTTTTCTTGGTAGTAAGTCGTCGACAAGTAACTACACCTTGACTCGATAGCTCTCGCGTACACTCATCCATCTCAACATATAACAGGTCGTAACACGATATTACGCCCTGACATGTGTTGAGGGATTTGTGCGCTGTCACTACAATTGGCATGCCAAATAAAACGGTCGATTTTAATAATGCCTTCGTTTGAGTTGAATTTGCCGTTTCAACTAGGAGGGTACCATCGCGAAGCCGTTTGGTGGATTTTCGTTCTCCACCAGCCAACTCGTTCAGGGACCTGGCTAAGCCAAAACAAGAGACTTCAGAAATAGATTTTCCTTCTTCAGTCCTTTTGACAATAAGAAATTTGGGCGAAAATTTATTTTCGCCCTTCAGAAAACTTTCTCCCTCGTCCGATAACGGACGAGATCTTTTTGGGGGAGGGGCCCCCGGGGTTTTTATTTTGTTTGCCATAAAAAAATAGAACGTTTCATCTCCTGGTCTCCCCACCCACCACGGAGCCACAATTTGGGACGTCACACCACAAACTGGTGTGATCGCCAGGGCTAACCTGGAGATATAGTCCCCCTCACCTGGCAATAAGCTTCAGAACGCTGCGAGCCACTCTCTCCAACGTCTGAAGACTTACCTCCAGGGTCGTGGGACTCACCTTACCGGTACACAGAACGTAACGGCAAGCCGGTTGATCAGATAGGGTTAGTATCTGACTGCCCGTTTTGAAAGAATCCGAAGCCAAAGTGGTGTGTTGCGTCAGCTCAACCACCAGGATCATCTTCTCCTTCCTTACGGGTCTCCACGCACGGCAAACACGCGGGTGAGCAAATGAATAAGAAAGAGAAGTCCGCAGAAGATTGGCCCACTAATCTTCCGGTATATATACAGGTTGAACTGTGTGTTTTTTACGAGGTACCTTCCTCGCCCATTGGTCGCCTCTTACGACCAGCAGAGGTGCTGCGGGTGAATTCTAACCCCCACCCGCAGGGGGCGTATAAGTATAGTAATTATGAAATATTTTGATCTCGAGATTTTAACGGAAATATATCTTTTGACCTTCCATGAATTGAGTATGACTATTTTTGAGATGACGTCTGTCTGTGTTTGTGTATGAGTATGTGTGTGTGCAAGTGTGCGCTCTACAGCCTAAACGGTAAAATATACAATTATGAAACTTCAAATTTGTATGTGCCTGACAGGAAAATCTATTTTGATAAGAATATTCCAACAGGAAGTGCATTCATTTTTTGCATTTTCTGCTATTACTCAAAAACGGTAGTTTTTACTACAAAATTTTGAGAGAAATAAAAGATATTGATATTTCGCATAACTTTGATTTAAAAATATTTTTCAAAAAAGGTACTGGTTACAAAAAAAATATATTTTTACAATATTCTGCTGTAACTCAAAAACGGTAATAGTTACAGAAAAATTAGTAGGAATGAAAATAAAAGATATAAATACTACGCATAACTTTTATTTGAATCGTATTTTCAGTAAAGGTTCCGGTTACAACAGAAATTTTGTTATTTTCAATATTACATTCAATACTTCTCACATCTAGTAGCATAGGTTAAATCTATATACTTGATCTCCGCCAGTAGTTGATCTACTCGCCACGGCATGTCTGTCGCTGATCTACAGACAAGTATATATTAACGTATAACGTAAAGCAGCGCTTAATATTATAGTGCAACCTCCGCACTAAAGGTGGCTTCTATAATGATGTCATACTCTACGCCACGAGTAACTAAAATTTCAGTTTCCGTTTTATCTCGATAAGAAATCTGATCATATATTGAATGGTTCGGGTATTGTTGCTGCTTGTTTCATTTGTATACAATTGTGGATATATTTATCGTACGATATTTTTGTTATGTTTATCAAAATTTCAAATTTCCTTAAAATTAATATAAGATATCTGTGCATAAGTGTGTTACTATACTTTCGAATACGCTAATATAATTTCGTATACTCATTTCGCATAGATCGTTAGAATTAATAAAGCAGTGGAATTTTACAAAAAAATTTAGTTATAATGAACTAATTACAATGCGTATAAGAAAATTCAGTTACAGACACGTCAGCATTTTTTTCGAGTTGCCTATAACTGCTGGTGCAAAATTAGGTGCATAAATGATATGATTTATAGTAGGGTTCGCGGAACTTGAACATTATTTACATTTCTTTGTCAGATATAAGTTACAACATAAAAATAATGTAGATATCTTTTATAACATATGCGATGGTGTCGTTTAAAGCTTATAGACGTACATCTTTACTTAACCCAACCGCCGTATTAATAACAACAAACGCAACCATGTTAATATACCATCATATTTCGTCATACTTCTTACAATATTGCCTTCATGTCACATTATTGTTTCACATTGTCAAAAGGGCCAAAAGCATGATTTTGAGTAGTTTGGCGTTATTTGAAGAAGGAAAAAGCAGAATTGATCTGTTATTTTCGTTGATTTTATTTAAATCTGCTCCGTGTAAAAGTATTGTATTGTATTCATGCCAAATAATGTTCAAGTTCCGTGAATCAGACTGTAACACGGCACTATTTCAATAGGCAAACAAGTGCGCACGTGACAAAAGACGCGTGGTTCAAAAATGTTCACGTTCAACGCTGAGGGACATGTTAACTTTATGGCGAGAATCAGCGGCTCATTTATTTTGAGACATTACTCCTGTATTTGTCAATGAATCAATGAAAAAAAATTCAATATGTTAGGGCAATAGAATAACCTTTATGCAATTGTATTTGTGCCATGGCGAACATCTTTAATAAAGCTATATTTTCAAATTGAAAATGCATTTTATGTTAAATGCGTTACTGCACATGCGCAATATGCTGCGCTTGTTTGGTAGCGTTGTATTTTTACATTTTCTACCACGAAACCAAACAAGTGCAGCATGTTGCGCATGTGCAAAGACGCATTTAACATAAAAAACATTTTCTGTTAGAAAATACATCTTAATTAAGAGAACCTTATGGAGCCACGGATTGAAAAAATTTAAGATTTTTTTTTTTTTTTGTTTTTGGAAAGTTTAAGGCTTAAAGTTTAATGCTTAGAGAACATCCTGCGAAATTCGAATGTGCAATGCGAAATACTCTTGGAGCATTAAGAGCTAGAAGCGCGCGAGTTTTATGCTCTCGCTGACTAGGTATACGCTTAAACATGAAGAATTTTTTCATACTAACTTGTATGTACTTGAAACTTTCAACGCGTCTTTCTCGAAACTATGTTTTTCAGGTCTGAATCCACGATTCAAAAAAATGTATGCGATCAATCCTCATCTTAGATGATTCTATACACACGGTTAGTATAAATACGAAAACTTTTTTATTTTATTTTAGTTCAACAGAGCTCCCTGAAACATGGATGCAGCGGAGACCTTTTTTTTTGAAGAGCAGCCATGAGGCACTGTTTTCGCAGAAATGTGATACTATATGAAAAAAAAAATTTTTTTCTCGTAGTTCTTTTGTCAATAATCCATTTCCTGCTAACCGATTTTTAATTTATTTTTTGGTTTGGCCACAATAAAATTTGTAAAATAGACGTGATTTTAGAGCCGAGACTCCGTAAGGTATCCTTAAATATGTTCGCCATTGCATCGTATAGACAGAAGTATAATAATAATAATAGTTTTACCTACCTCCTTCCCCATAGTTCACACGCAATTGTCTTTAAAAACTATTTCACTATACCTAAATCTTTTGTCTTTAAAAACTAATTGTCGGATTTTACATCAGTGTTAATATGTGTCATGTGTCGTATATTTTCTAAACTGTCAACTTATTCTAATTTCACATGGCACTCAGTATTTATGTATATGTGCAGGTTTCATATTTCGATGTAGGGCAGGCAGAACAGATTGTGAGTGACAAATATCTAAAACTGTACCAAGTTTAATTAACATTTTGAGTGTATTATTGAAATAATTTATGATGGGCGTTTGGCAATCTCTTTTATTAAATGATCGGAAAAAAATGCATCTAATTTAGGCTTCACTTTCTCCAATAAAAAATTCTCCGCATACTTGTAGTGAATTTATTCACTAGATAAACACAAGCGGCTGTCAAAAGAATTGACAGTCGCATTTTAATGCGCAAAATAATTCGCATCCCCCACTCCAGCTCAGCAGGCACGGCCACGGGTATATAAATTGGTGCGCCGTCGCCACTAGCCATAGTTTGTCACCTACCGCTAACCGAAAGGTCAGGATAACCGCACGGCAACTCTCAATACAAAACCGCAACAATACACCTTTCTGTTACCGCAAGGTCGGAAAGAAACATCAGTACTGCACTCTTGTAAAATTTAATATCAACATAACCACAAACAACATTTACACATTTACAAGTCACATTGTCAACATATACTGCAACCAACATCAAACCTTTGTATATACTACAAACGACATTCACTGAATATAAAAAACATCATCACATCATATTAATCAACATGTCTCTGAATACATATTATCCAGAAAAATGAGAACTTCAAAAAGATTGCGAAAATCATACAAGAGCCAAAGTAAGATAGAAAAACAATTCCTCCTAGCAATACCTAGACTAATATCACCGCTACCGCCTTCACCGGACCCATCCCATTCAAGAAACAATCCATCATTTCCTTCATCAATCCCATACCAATAGAAATTTCGTATCCGAGACCACATTCAATCAACAGAAGCCGCATCCATCCCGCTGATCCCCGTCTCCCTGTCATTTGCAATTATCATGTAAACAAGCCTGTTAATATATTTAATAAGGAATGTGAATATATGTATATATTATATCTCTGGTGTTTTATTGTGTTATTGATTTAAACAAAACCACACGCAACCAAATTGGTGACCCCGACTTGATCAGTAAGACAAATAATAATAAAATCAAAAAGACGGATTCCAACGGAGCAGGAGATACATTCCGAGTGGAGAGAGTACAGATGAAGGTACCTCCATTTTGGAATCATGATCTAGAAATCTGGTTGATGCAATTGGAACACAATTTTACGCTAAGGGAACCACAAACGATGAGTTGATACATCGTCTTGATGTCAACCCTGAGAAGAAAATCTGTCAATTACTAGAGCATGAATATCTAGGTGATCGGAAACCTTCACAATTTTTGAGGTATTTACAAAACCTAGCTGGAACCACGGTCTGTGATGCACTACTCAGATCTATCTGGTTGAGTAGCCTACCGTCAACGACACAGGCCATTATAGCTACCCAGAGTGACAACACTAACGAGAAACTAGCGAGGACCGCTGACATAATCATGGAAACTAATTCAAAAACTAGTTCCGGTAACTACATTGGAGAGGTCAACAAAACGACACACAAATCCCCACAGTGGAAAAAAGAACTAGATGAGGCTCAACAAATCATTCAAAAACTGACCGCTGAATTAAAATTACAAAAACAAGCTTTTTCTAAAAGCCCACGCCGATACCAACCTCATTCAATTGTATAAAATAGATAACAAACAAATGATCGCCAGGATCAGTCCGGTATATGCTGTTATCACCAACGCTTTGGTAAAATTGCCAGAAAATGCCAAGCCCCTTGCAAATTTAAGAAGTGGTCGGAAAACTTAAACAGGGGTCAGTAATGGCGGCAGATGATCCCCATGTAAAACCACGCCGTCTTTTCATGTTTGATAAAAACACCCGGCTAGATTTTTTTATTGATACGGGTGCTGATTTATCTGTATTTCCACTGAAACGAAGCAAAATTAAAAGACCTCCTACATCATATAAACTATATGCAGCTAACAACACAGTCATACACTAATATGGCACTTTGCCGCTTACGTTGAATTTTGGATTGAGACGAGATTTTCCGTGGCAATTCGTGCTAGCCGACTACCCAAACCCATCGTCGGAGTAGATTTCTTGTCGTTCTACATTTTATTAGTGGACACTCGACAACAAAGTTTGATCGACGCCACAATTTCGTTAACAATACGAGGGAAATCGGCAAATCATGAACATTTGCGATTAACAGCCATTAACAATGCCTCGCCATATCATCGCATACTACAACAATATCCCGAACTCATACGTCCAACTGGAGCACCAACTTCGGTCAAATACAACACTCGTCAACACATTCACACTACCAAAGGTCCATCGGTTGTGATGAAAATCAACCCGAATAACTACACCTAGGTCCATCTAGGTGGTACTTTGGGTACCACTCTAAGTGGATGATACTTTTCTGGCTCGAGAACGGCGTCGGGCCCGAGGTCGCTCTCCTGCGTTTAAGGCCTACGGCTAAGAAACAAGTGACAAACCGACTTAAGTTCTGCGGATCTTTTTGATTTCCACGTGGTAGGTTCATCTTTGGTGTTCTTTTGATGGTCGAGAGTCCGTTTGGAGTTTTCCCTGGTGCTGCCGTGCAAGATAAGTACCTTTTCTTTGATTTTCTTAGCACGGATTGCTTATCTAAGGTCGGGCCGGAGCTCGTTGGTCATTTTTGGCCTGCACGTTACCGTTTCTGGTTTTCGCCCGGCTTTCAGAGTCGGTTACTTTTGCGTTCGCCTTTAGGCCTTAGAGCCTTTATTAGTTTTATTTATGTGTAGTATTTATTGGGTTTATTTATCTAATTTATTTATTTATTTTATTCAGTTAGTTATCTAATTTATTTATTTATTTAGTTATCTAATTTATTTATTTATTTATTTATCTAATTTATTTATTTATTTAATTTATTTATTAATCTTATTTATTTATTTATTTATTTAATCTATTTATGGTTATTTAATGTATATGTTTATCTATTGCCTGGAGTAAGTCGGTGAAGCGTGGTTCGTTGTTATACCCGACGGGGTAGGCAACTGGTCCTTCCCCCAGGTATAACGGGAATTTCTTAACCCTACAATTGAGGTAACTTCACTATTTTTACCCGGTAATATTCACTACTTCCCTCATAAGCGTGGGAAGACTTTCTCGCCGATTAGTCGTAGTTCTTAGTAGACTAGGTCTTCATCCCCAAGTGGAATCAACTTAACCTCACTTATCTGAGAGTTTTACCCACCTTGGTGGATGGGAAACTGTTCCCGGTCCCTTACTGAGGAAACTATTTATGTGGCACCGTCTCTTCCCAGTTTATAGGCTTTTGGAGTTGGTCCAGTCTGCGGCAACGTCGGGTTGTTTGCGCACCCCAACTGGCGCTTCCCACCTACTCCGGGATAAAATTGTGGCAGATTTCTACGAGAGCACGATCCAGGACCACTTTCCAGGCTCTACATCTAGTGAGTAAAAATAACGACATTTGGAGACCATGCGGAGACTATCGTGCCTTAAATGATAGAACAATCCCTGACAAATATCCGGTTCCGCACATTGGAGACTTTTCACACCAACTCCATGGAAAACAAATATTTTCATCACTAGACCTAGTTAGAGATTACCACCAAATACCGGTACAAGAAGCCGATATTCCAAAAACAGCAATCAGAACACCTTCTGGATTATTTGAATTTCCTTTTATGACTTTTGGACACAGAAACGCAGCACAAACATTCCAGAGATTCATGGATGAGGTTACCAGAGACTTACAATTTTGCTACGTTTACATTGATGATATATTAATCGCATCGCATTCCGAAAAAGAGCATCGTGAACATTTACACGAATTATTCACCAGATTGAGAACGTATGGATTTCTTATCAACCCGACCAAAACTGTCGGAGTTAAACAAATAAAATTCTTGGGTAACTCCGTTTCAAATGAAGGAATCAAACCACTACCAGGGAAAGTACAGACGATTCAAGAATTCCCACAATCACATACGGTCAAACAATTGCGACGATTTTTAGGAATGGTTAACTATTACCGCCTTTTCATTCCAAAACTCGCGCAAACACAAGTACCACTCAACGAAATGATAAAAGGAAAACCGAAGAAGGGCGCTAAATTAATCTGGAAAACAGAAGCTAACGATGCTTTCATCAAGACAAAAGATCAATTAGCCAAAGCAACCTTGTTGAGTTATCCAAATCCATCAAGTTAAATTTCAATTTTTACTGATGCTTCCAATTCAGCAATAGGCGGAGTTATCCAACAAAAGGCAAAAGACGAACAAAAATGGCAACCAGTAGAATTTTTCTCGCGAAAGTTAAATCCAGCAGAACAAAAATACTCTGCATACGATAGAGAACTCCTAGCTATATACTCAACAATCTAACATTTCCGACATCTCGTAGAAGGCCGAGATTTTGCAATACATACGGATCAAAAACCAAATACGTATGCATTTAAACAAAAGCTAGACAAATGTTCACCAAGACAATTTAGACACCTGGATTTTATTGGTCAATTTTCAACAAATATCCAACACATTGCAGGCACAGATAATATAGTTGCAGATACTCTCTCTCGAATAGAAGAAATATCTGCAAGCATAAATTACAATGAATTAGCGCACGATCAAACAAACGACGCAGAGCTAATTCAACTATTGGCAGATAAAAACGCCAGTATTAAATTAAAAGGCATACTAATACCTGACGGAAATTCAACTCTGTATTGCGACATGGCAACCAACATGGCACGCCCATACATCACACCGTCTTTCCGCAAGGTAGCATGTAACAGCCTGCACAGCCTAGCACATCCAGGAATCCTAGAAACAACCCACATGGTTAAACAAAAATTCGTTTGGCCAGGAATCGAAAAAGATTGTCGCTAGTGGACTCGTCAATGCATAAACTGTCAAAAAAACAGCAAAATTAACAAACATACAGCACGGCCACGGGTATATAAACCGGTGCGCCGTCACCACTAGCCAGAGTTTGTCACCTCTCGCTAACCGAAAGGGCAGGATAACCGCACGGCAACTCTCAATACATAACCACAACAATACACCTTTCTGTCACCGCAAGGTTGGAAAAAAACATCAGGACTGCACTCTTGTAAAATTTAACATCAACATAACCACAAACAACATTTACACATTTACAAGTGACATTGTCAACATATACTGCAACCAACATCACACCTTTGTATATACTACAAACGACATTCACTGAATATAAAAAACATCATCACATCATATTAATCAACATGTCTCTGACAAACAAAATACATATTATCCAGATAAATGAGAATTTCAAAAAGATTGCGAAAATCATACAAGAGCCAAAGTAAGATAGAAAAACAATTCCTCCTATCAATACCAAGACTAATATCACCGCTGCATCATTTCCTTCATCAATCCCATACCGGTTAATACCAATATGAATTCCATATCCGAGACCACAGCCAATCAACAGAAGCCGCATCCATCCCGCTGATCCCCGTCTCGCTGTCATTTGCAATTAACATGTTAAAGAGCCTGTTAATATATTTAATAAGGAATGTGAATATATGTAAATTATGATTTATGAAACAAAGAGCTATATTTCTTAGAAAACACAAGATATTATTTTATATATCACCAGTAAACTGATGATATGATGAATAATCACGTATCATCTCAGATGTATAAATATCAAGTACTAAGCAATATTCAGCATTCTCTTTCTTGTATTCAAATGTAGAACACGTGTCATTAGATAAAATAAATATATCAAATATTTTATTTCGTTTATATATTTTTTAAAACAATAAACGACAATAACGTAATTGGCGCAGTCGGTAGGATTGCCAAGAAAGGTGCTAAAACTAACGCAACCTTTTGGAATTTTTATTCCTTAATTGTGCAATCGAACATCACGGCTCTCGTATCCTGGAGCCCATCAGAGGTCTGTCACGACCCATCGTTAAATCGAAACTTGGAGGATTTCAACAAAATACTCCACTTCTTCGTGGTAAACAACCAGCTACAGCAGAAACAGGTCCTTCATCTTTGCAACAAGAAATCAACTTCGTTCCACTGCCGTCAACAACAAGAAGAATCCGTCTACCTGTCAACGAAATCAGGCATCCCAAATGAAGACAGCAACATCTATACTTTTTGTATGTATGTAAGTCTTTCATATTTATGTTCAGCGATTCAGATTGTGAATCTTTGACCACTGTAAATTCATTAAGTTCTGTAGAAGAAATTAATAGCGATTCACAGAACGATTTAGAAATAACAGATTTGTTAGATAATCTAAATTTAAACATAATGGCTACTTATAATGATATTGAACAGATATCAAAAATAATCCCCATTTATAATGGAGATGTAATGTTATTGCCTATGTTCTTAAAGGAAGTTCAAAACTTCCAACGTTTATTAGCAACATTGCATATAAGCGACATACAAAAAGTATACGCTTTTTCTTTAATAAAAGCAAAAATCACAGATAAAGCTAAACTTATATTAGCAGACAATACATTTGAAACAGGGGAAGATTTAAAACATTTCCTGGAAACAAACTTTGAAGATAAATTAACTTATGATACCTTATTCTTACAAATAGTAAATATAAGAAACATTTATAATAATAAGATAGGTGAAACATTACAGAATATGGCACACCTGTTCTCTAAGTGTAAATCAAAAATACAATTAACTCAATTTAGCAGCGACCAAAAAAATGCTTTAATAACAGGCTTTCAAAAAGTGATTGTTAAACATTTTATATCATTATTACCCCTAACGATAAGAGGTGCATTTGTGAATAAAAACCCAGATACTTTAGAACTTTGTGAACAATTGCTTAACAATGAATTCAATTTTGCGCAAAACTCTCATAATTCACCACTATTAAAACAAAATAATTCTTTTGAAAATAAAATCCCACCAATGAGATTCCCTGGTCAAAATTTCCCTAGTAAGGCTATAAACTTCAATCAAAAAACACAGTATCAAGGCCCAAATAAATTTGCAAGACAAAATATAATTAATAACACAGAAACACGAAAATTTAAACCTGTTCCAATGTCTGGAACTTCTAAACAAACATTTAATCAACCTATGTCCACACAAACCATAAGACAAAACTACAACCAAGAAATAGATGAAAGTGAGAACACTGATAGTATAGAAGAATCTGTTGAAAATGAACGCGAAAACACATCCGAATCTTTTTTAGAAATAGACCAATTTCAAGAACAAAACGAGTGATGACTACCATTTTAAACACAATACCTATTATAAAATATAATGACTTTCATATTTTAATAGACTCTGGTTCTGATATAAACTTGATCTCTCCGAAATTAGTTAAACAAAAAAATTATAAAACAACACCAAAAGTGATAACATTTAAAACTGCAGCGAATAAAATTAAATGCACGGAAATTGTAAAGATAAAGATACAAAATAAAACTTTTGATTTTTATTTGTAAGAGTTTCATGATAATTGTAATTTATTATTTGGCGTAGAAATTTTAAACAAATGCGGTGTCTCAATAAATTGCAAAAGCAATATAATAACATTTGGTGACAAACAAAAATTTACATTACAGAATGACATAGAATCAAATAAAAATAATGTTAATATACAAATACGTGATTCGCACTTATTAAACTCACAAAAAGAAAAATTACAAAAACTAATAAAAAAGTTTGAATGTCTTTTTCCAAAAGAAAATGGAATTTTATCAACCACTAACGTAGTCAAACATAATATTAAATTAAAGAATGACATCCCTATTTATTCAAAAAATTATAGATTACCGCAGGTATATGAAAAAGAAATAGAGGAACATGTACAGACATTATTAAAAAATGGCGTTATTCAAAAGTCAAAATCACCATACAACTCACCCATTTGGATTGTACCAGAAAAAATGGATGCATCCGGAAAAAACAAAACACGAATGGTTATAGATTTTAGAAAGATAAATCAATTAACAACAGAAGATAAATTCCCCATACCAAACATTGATACTTTAATAGACCATATTGGTAACCCAAAATTGTTTACATCCATAGACCTACATTCTGGATTTCATCAAGTAGAATTGAACCCCAAAGACAGACATAAAACAGCCTTTAGTACTACATCAGGTCATTATGAATTTGTAAGAATGCCCTTTGGTTTAATTAACGCACCAGCTACCTTTCAAAGGCTCATGAATGAAGTATTAATAAATCACATCAATAAAATATGTCTAGTTTACATGGATGATATTATAATCTTTGGCAAAAACGAGGAAGAACATTTTAAAAATATTGAAACTATATTCCAAGAATTAAAAAGAGCTAACTTAAAAATTTCTATAGATAAAAGTGAATTTTTTAAAAATGAAACAGAATATTTAGGCTTTGTAATCAGTGAAGAAGGCTTAAAGCCAAATAAAAAAAAAATAGAAGCTATAGAGAAAATTCAAACACCACGTAATACCAAAGAAATAAAATCATTTTTAGGCAAACTATCATGGTACAGACGCTTTATTCCGAATTTTTCAAAACTTACAAAACCTTTTACAGAATGCTTAAAGAAAGGCAGAACAATAGATATCACTACTCAAAATTATAAAAATGCATTTCAAACGTCTAAAGATTTAATTATTAACCCTCCTATATTAGCATTCCCAAAGTTTGAAATCAAATTTATACTCACAACAGATGCATCAGATTATGCATTAGGGGCAGTACTTTCACAAAAAATAGATAGTGAAGAAAAACCTATAGCCTATGCATCGAAAACATTAAACCAGGCAGAACAAAATTACTCTACCATTGAAAAAGAATTAAAAGCAATAATCTGGGCAATTAATAAATTTAAACCATACATTTTCGGTAGAAAATTTGTTATTAGGACAGATCACCGTCCCCTTGTTTGGCTTTTCAACATGAAAAATGCCAATCAAAAACTAATGAGGTGGAAGATAGAACTAGGTGAATATAATTTTGAAATAGAGTACATAAAAGGAAAAACTAATAAAATTGCTGATTTTTTGTCCCGAATAAAAAATGATTATAAAATAAATTATAAAAAAGGCGATGTAGTTGAAACAAATATTTTCGCACACTGTATTAGTAAAGATTTCAAATTCGGTAAAGGTTTAGCAAAACATATTAATGAACAATTTAACAGTAAAGACTTTTGTAAAAATCAATTATTAATAACACAAAATTTTATACTTCAAGAAGTCCACACCAACAAAAAAATCTTTCATATATTTTCTAAAGAAAAATTTTACGAAGAGTGTAATAAAAAATTTTTACAATACTCTTTAACATCATTAAGAGACTATTTAATAAAAAATGACATCTTTGAAATTAATCTGCCTTGGTTATCCTGTGGTTTAGATAAATTAGAAAAAAAGGAATTAATAAAATACTTAGATAAAATATTTGGTGAAACCAACATAATAGTAAACATATATGAACCATTTGAAAATTTCTCCTTAACAAATGAAATTAAATCAAATAATGCAACAAAAAGCGTGTCAACTGAAAATACCATACACAGTTCTGACGAAAACCCAGTCGAAGGAATTAAATACATAGAAGATAGATTAAACATAGCAGACAATCAAATAATTATTAAAACCACTAATGAACCATTCACAGTAAAAATTGACAAATATTTTGTAAAAGAACATCCTAAACAAAGAATGTTAGTAAATATCCATAAAAATGACATAGAAAATGAAATTTTAAATTTTATCAAAGAATATATAATTCCGAAAATTAAATACTATGCTATCTTTGAAAATAATTCCGATATATCCTTCTCTAAAGTAATTAAGGAAAACTTTGAAATTAATAGTATAAAAATCATAGCAGTAAATAAAATAGTAGAAAATATTGAAGATAAAGAACAACGAGACGAAATTATTTATAATTACCATTTTGGAAAAATAAATCATAGCGGAATTATGGCTTCCTATAGATATTTAAAAGAAAAATACTACTGGCCTAACATGATTAAAGATATTACTGACCTCATCAATACCTGTAAAACTTGCAATAAATATGACAGAAATCCAATAAAAATATTAGATAATCTAACACCCACACCTGAACAACCTTTCGAAATGGTGAATACAGACCTTTTAACGCTAGATCAAACATTATTTTTAACCATGTATGACCAATTCTCAAAATTCGGATATATCACAAAACTAAACAACAGAAATGCTAAAAACACACTAGAAAAATTAAAAGAATATTTTAACCACTATAAATTTTCTAATACTCTAATAGTAGACAATGGCAACGAATTTAATAATGCATTGTTAAAAACATATTGTCAAAAAGAAGGAATAAATCTACATTTTACGTGTATCAATAATCCTAAATCCAATGCAATAGAAAGGTTACACTCTACTATTATAGAACAGCTTAGAATATTACACGCCGAAAAACCCAATATTAAACTGGAAGATAAATTACAAACCGTCATGTACTCTTACAATAACACAATACAAAGCGTCACAAAATTTTCACCATTAGAAATATTATACGGAAGAAGTAAAGATAATATATTTCCCAAAGAGCATCATGAAACTCACGAAAAAAAGGTCAACGATTATAAAACAAATTTAGAAAAAATAAAAGAAACCATAACCGATAGATTAAAGCAAGAAAAGCAAAAAATATATGTCCCTGAACAAGCAAAAGAAATAAAAAAGGAAAACATGTATTTAAAACAGAACCCTAGACTAATAACTAAATTTAAAAAACCCCTTTACAAAGAAATAAAGATAAAGGAAATAAATCCTAAACTTAAATATATTATACCCCATAATAAGAATAGTAATGAAAACGTTAGAAAATATAAAATAGATAAAATTAAACTCTGATTACAGAATTGCCATAATTTGGGCCACACAAATAGAAGATGTATCTGAAAACCCCGGGATTAACGTCATACAATTAAAAAATAGTAAGGTTACAACATCAGAAAGTTTTTTATATTACACAATAGATGTTACCAACATTATAAATACTAGTAGGGAACTCGATAATCAAATAACTAAAATAAATATATATGTGCGAAATACCACCAAATATTATCAAAATGAGTTAAAAATAACTTTTCTAGATATATTTCAAATGAATGATAATCTACAAAACAGACTAAATATATTATTCCCTAAACGATATAAACGTGGTTTAATTAACGGTCTAGGTAGCATAATAAAAAGTATAACCGGAAATTTAGATAATCAAGATAAAGAAAGATATGATCAAATAATTGAAGAAATTAATAAAAATCAAGATAAATTAATGCAGAACCAAGAACAAAATTTACAAATTATTAAAGAAATGAATGAACACTATAATAAACAGTCAGATCTAATTAATAAAAATCAAGTTTATATTACAACTAGTTTAAAACATATCCTACAAACCCTTTCACGTGGTTTCGATGAGAATAAAATCTTATGGTTAATAAGTAAAGTTAATGATTATAAAATTCAAGTTCAACAATTAATGTATGTGCTGAACAATATAGAAACATCTTTAACGTTTTGCAATATACATCAATTACATTCCTCTCAAATTTCTACGGATAATCTTCAAATAGTAACCAATAAAATTCGTGAAATCATAAATATTAAATTCAATAATTTCTGGGAATATGCTTCACTTATAACCACAAATTGCAAAATTAATGATGATAATAAAATTGTATTTTTGATGATTGTACCAATGTATGATGACGAACAATATATTACTAAACAAATAATTCCAATACCATTTATGTTTAAAGAAAAATTATATATGTTAAATAACGGAAAAATAATATATATTGTAAAAGGCAATAAAAATTATATGTTACATAAATGTAACGAAATTAACAACGTTAACTAATGTAAAGCTAATTATAAAATAATAGATAACTGTTACACTAATATAATAGAAGATAGTAACAATAAGAATTGTGATTATAATGAATTCAAAACCACAAAATGGTTTGAACAAATACCTCATTCAAACATAATTTATAGGGTAAAACGACCAGTAGTGGCACAGTTAAGAAAATTCTCTACTTTTTTGAGGATTAAAAAAAATGTGGTTAATATATTTATATAATAATTGAAAATTTTTAAAGTTTAAGTGTTTTATAAAGTAAAATAAAAAAATTAAATTGTTTATTGATGTTTTAGGTAATTTTGTTCACAATTTATAATTTGATGTTAAAATGCCAGTAAAGGCACAATGGCTGCCTTTAAGAGAACAGTCCTTTCTAGTAGTAGCACGGCAAATATAGTTATAAATTTATATATTTTAGCTTGGATTTCCTAAAATTTAGGTATATATTTATAAAAAAACACTTGCAGTAGCTTTATTTTATAAATTTTTAAATTATAGAGGTAGGTACTATACCTATCTAAAGCTAAATTTAATATTTATAAAGTTCTAAATTATAAATGTAGACAACAATATTATTCTTTACCTATAATGCAAATGATATTTTAATTAAATAATAATTTTTAATCGAAATATTAAAATTACTTATAAATAGGTATATTACATCAAAATTTTTAATACTTTTCTTGCATTTAAATTTTGTGAACAATGAAAAATTGAAATCTTTTCTAGTTTTATTTTTTTAGATAAGAATACTTTTCATCTTGTAATTTCAGATAAAAGTATTTTTTCAAGTGTACCGGGTGGGGCAAAACAACCTCCCTAGTTTTGCAAGTGAATTAAAGAAAAAGGAGTCGAGATACAAAAAAATTATTTCAATAAAATAAAGTAGTTACATGGCCAGTTTTATCTTATGTAGTTTTAAAAATCATATCGGCCAAGTGTTGTCCTTCATTGTCTACACACTGCTGCAAGCGACTTCTGAAGTTTCGCATAACCCTTTCAAGCATTTCTTCAGGTATACGGCGAATATCCGTGCCGATTGCCTCCTCTCAGGAAGACAAAGCGCGCGGGGAACATTTCCTTCAAAACCAGCATTGATGCCCGCGCTGTGTGGGCTGTGGCTTCCCCCCCGTCCTGCTGAAACCAGACATTCTCGAGACTAAGTTCTTTAAGAGCAGGGGCCAAAAAATTCTGGAGCATGTTCATATAGCGCCCAGAATTGACGGTAACTGCCCGATTTCTTTCCTGTAGTAAAAGTAAGGCCCGATAATCCCTATTCGGGAAACTGCGCACCAAACTGTGACACGATCACTATGCAGAGGCTTCTCGTGGATCACCCTCGGATTGTTTTCGCACCAATATCGAAAATTTTGTTTATTTACACCGCCAGAAAGATGGAAATGTGCTGGGCGGCGATTACAGACTCCTTTTCGCGTATGTATGCTTCCACGGCAAAAGCGCGCTGCTCGTTCGTCCACATTGTGTTTACGACTGAATCCTTTTGTAACACATACACACGGCATATCTTTCTGCCGCCATTCACGCCATTCCTACCCTGTTACGATCTCTGCTAGCTTCACAATTCTCTGTTGAAACTAGAGAGGTTGTTTTGCCCCACCTGTATAAGAGGTTTTGTTTCTAATTCTTGATTTTTCACACTTCTTTTTACCCTTTTTATTAACGGTGTCATTGTTTTTACCAGTTTTCACTAAAATAAAAATAATTTATTCAAACTAATACAAAAATAAATTAAATAGGTCATGTTTTAGATTTTTATTTTTTATGAGATAAACAATAAAATTTCAGTGTACGTATAATGTAAATAATAACTGATACATACCTTTTAAAGAATTATTTATCTGTAGTTAAAATTTGTTCTTGTTATAAGAAATATGTAAAAACATTAATATTCTAACCTCACTTGCTTACTGTCAGAGAGTCTCTGTTTACTATTTTATTTATAGCAGCGGCCGCTCAATAGAAAAGCGCTGTAAGCATAAAGTGTTTTTTTATTGGTGGCTCTTCCAAATTTCATACCAATTAAAGAACACGTGTTTTTAATATTAAAAAATAAAAAAAAGTCAATATTCAACATTTGAAATGTTTCGATGAACTATTCATTTAGTTTATTTAACCAGGTACATATTAAAAAAATACGTTTTTCTAGTAAAGATGATTGTAATTGCTTAAGCTATGGTAACCGTAAACTAACTAAAAATGGCTGTGAAAAGTACAATTTTGATATCGCTAAACAATATTCGTTTTTTTTTTAATTAATAATTTTAAAGTGGACGTTCTAAAAGTTTTTTCTTGTTTAAAACTATATATAAATATTTAAATCGTTGTTATACCTACGCATTTGCACAATTTTAAACGTATGAAACCAAGTTTTTGATACCTGTGCCATTACTAGCGATGTGCCACTACTGGTCGTTTTACCCTATTTATAATAAAATAAAAAATGTTCATTTGGACTGTACAAACATAAATAAAGAATTAAAATTTGGAATAATACATAAAGTAATAAACAACAACTGTATTATAGATAATGAAAAATTCAATAATGAAATTATGGCTAAAGAATATAATTTACAAATTAATAAATTTATAAATCCCGAAGAAAAAATATTCCCTCTCAATAAAAGTATAATTCAACATTTTCAAAAATATATTATTCCAAATATCACTTTAAAACAAGCGACACATGAACACATGAATAATCATTATAATCACGCTCAAAGTATATTAATAAGCATAGTTATTGTAATCATATTAGTAATTAGTTCGTATAAAATATTAAAATGTTATAACAATAAGAAACTGCAAAGGAAGAATGATATAACAGATATAGAAATGGTAAATTTGTAAATATAAAATAATATCTTCAAGGGGAGTAATTATGATTTATGAAACAAAGAGCTATATTTCTTAGAAAACACAAGATATTATTTTATATATCACCAGTAAACTGATGATATGATGAATAATCACGTATCATCTCAGATGTATAAATATCAAGTACTAAGCAATATTCAGCATTCTCTTTCTTGTATTCAAATGTAGAACACGTGTCATTAGATAAAATAAATGTATCAAATATTTTATTTCGTTTATATTTTTTTTAAAACAATAAACGACAATAACGTAATTTGTATATATTATATCTCTGGTGTTTTATTGTCTTATTGATTTTAACAAAACCACACGCAACCAAATACTTAACTTCCAAAACTAAAATACCAGCGGTCGTCACACAAATTAAATAACATAACGATTTTTTGCATATATTTAATTGGCCTTAAATCTTAAAATAGAAGGTATGCGCCGGATTTAACTGACACCTGCCCCTTAGAGTTTGCACGTAATTTACCGCTTTCTTCTTTGACGCAATTGCCTCTGCCGGCAGCATGTCTAAGGAAGGATTATATCGAACCTCCACGATAGAATCCTCTCCATGTGTGAGGCAGTCGGGGGTAGCAGCACACGGGCTTATTTGTTTTTGAAATAACTTGGCAAAGTTGTTAATTATTTCCGGTCGCTTCTGATTCGCCTCTTGCACATTGGATACATGCTGCATATCAGTTGGATGTTGTTTTCTTCCGACAAGTGCACTCCTATTGGTTGAATCACGCATCTTACATACTTCACCGAAAAATGATGAAGTTAGCCGAACATTTCTCTCTTGGTGCCATTGGTTGTTACGCGATTGCCCCAAAGTTTCCTGCTGTATTTTCTCCTCTAAAGCCCCTTTCAACACTACTCTGTTCTTGTAAAATTCGTACTTCTGCTCATTCAAATTCGCTGCCATTATTATACAATAGATCAACCGTGCAACACGAGTAACTATTGCAGAATGAACAAATACGGCAATATGGATGCATACATACATATACATATGTGCTGAATATTCAAAATAACATTAGATAAAGAAGACTATAAAATATTATTTTTAGAACAAAGTTTTTATTATGATCATACAAAGTACCTTATTCCCAGCCATAAGGAAATACATATTTCCTTTTCTAAAAAGGTTAAAGGCATGTCTCTTCGTTTCCTCGATTCGTTTAGGTATGTTTGTAACAGCAAAAAATTAAATACACTTTCGGAAATTGATATTCCTTCTTCGGTCCTTTTAATAATAAGGAATTTGGACGAAAACTCATTTTCACCCTTTACAAACATTTCTCTCACGTCCGAAAAGGAACGAGATCTTTTTGGGGGAGAGGCCACCGGGGTTTGTGTTTTATTTGCCATTAAGAAATAGAAAGTTTCATCTCCTGGTCTCCCCACCCACCACAAGCTGATGTAATCGCCGGGGCTAACCAGGAGATATAGCACCCTCACCTGGCAATAAGCTCCAGAACGCTGCGAGCCACTTTCGGCAAAAACTTACCTCCAGGATTGTGGGACTCACCTTACCGGTACTGATAAAGTAACGGCAAGCCGATTGGTCAGATAGGGTTGGTATCTGACCTCCCGTATCGGAAAAATCCGAAGCCAAAGTGGTGTGTTGCGTGAGCTCTACCACCAGGATCATCTTCTCCTTCCTTACGGGTCTCCATGCACGGAAAACACGCGCGTGAGAAAAATAAAAGTATGAAATGACCCAGAAGATTGGCCCACTACCTTCTGGTAAAATAATACATCTTGAACAGTGTGTTTTTAACGAGGTATCTTCCTCGCCCATTGGTCGCTTCATACGACCAGCTGAGATGCTGCGGGTTAATTTTATCCCTCTACCCGCAGGGGGAGGCAAAAATAGAGAATTTAGAGTTACATAATTACACAATATAAATTTGTGAAATTATTTAATGAAACAGGGCATAAGGAATTACTGGAATTCATATTTGCAAATGATATTGCAAATGAAGCCCAAGCGAAAGTGATCAGATCAAAATATAATAATAATATGTAAGGTTTTTCAAATTTTCTTCGTGGCCTTTGTGAAATGATTATTCACCGCAATACATTAGGTTTAAGTTTAGGGCTTAGAGGACATCCTGTGAAATTCGAAAGTGCAATGCGAAATACTCTTGGAGTTATAAGAGCTACAAGCGCGCGAGTTTTATGTTCTCGCTGACTAGGTATACGCTTAAACATGAAGAATTTTTTTTTTAAGGCGTATCAGCCTCTTGGGCTATTCACGCCATAAACTATATTATGAAATAAGCTTACATTTTAATTATATATTGTGTAAAAATAAAATTATAAACTTAAAATCTATTAAATGTAAACTATTAATAAAGAGGATTTAAAAATGAATAAAATGTACATGCTTAAAATTGTAAAAATTAAAGTTATTGTAAAATATTATTGAATGTAAAAAAAATACGTGTATAAATAAAATTAATGACAAAACTAGCACTGTTAAATAATGGCAAATAGACCTGTATTCCTGAGGAATAGGACGACCCTGTCAATGAGTGTCGAATGGTCACCAAGGGCCACCGACAGGTCAAGTGACAGACCCGCCCTGTTTCGCTGCTCGGTAAACTGGGAGCACTCCAACAAAACGTGCGCCACTGTCAAAGCAGTGTCACACGTTTCGCACATCGGAGCCTCCTCACGGCGCAGAAGATGACCATGCGTCCACCAGGTGTGCCCTATTCAGAGTCTCGCCACAGCGACCTCCTCCTTTCGGGATGCCCTATGGGAAGAATCCCATGGCCTTACGTTGTGCTTAACATTTTTAAGCTTGATGGAAACTATATGACTCCACCTTTCCTGCCACTGATCCATGATCCGATGCTTAAAATAACCTTTGAGGTCATCAGCAAGCACCCGATCACAATCAATGGTGGCCTAGGACAAAGCTCGCTTAGCTGCTGCATCAGCTGCTTCATTCCCGCGAATACCAACATGACTCGGTACCCAAATAAAGCGCACGATAGACCCTTTTGACGATAGTGTCATCAAGGATGCTTGTATCTGCTGCAAGAGAGGATGTTTAGGGTACAAAGAATCAATCGCTTTCAAAGCGCTCATTGAGTCTGACACAATAACAAAAGAATTACGTGCGAGTCTGCAAATATAGAGAAGTGCTTGGTAGAGTGCATACAGCTTTGCCGTGTATACGGACGAGAGTTTGTGAAGACGAAACTCACATGCAACTCTTGCCGATATATAAGCACATGCAACCCTCTCGTTGCTTTTCGAACCGTCGGTGTAAATGCGAATCCATTGCCGATAGTTGGCAATGATTCGAGCAAACTCACGTTGGAACAGAATGGGTGGAGTAGAGGATCGATCTAGCTTTGAAAGCGCATAGTTGGTATTCGGACGGGAGAATGTCCATGGAGGAAAGGGGCTGAAAGCAGTGGCTGGGATTGAAGGAAGTTCAAAATTAACTTCTCCAAAAGTATTGCGAGATCTGATAGAAAAGTAACCCACCGAACGAGCCCTTCTGTCATAAATCTCCGCAAACTGTTGACCAAAGACAGTGTCAAAAACCAGGTGATATGGTTTCGACTTCATGGCTGCCGTGTAGTTCATGGTCAAAAGCCTGCGACGATCACACAGAGAAGGCTCGCCAGCTTCGCACAATACACTTGATATTGGGCTGGTACAAAAAGCACCAGTAGCTAGACGAATACCAGTATGGTGTATCGTATCAATCGCTTTGATAACGGATGGCCTGGCAGAAGCGTAAGCGATACAGCCGTAGTCCAGCTTGGAACGTATCAAAGCCCGATACAGGCGCAGCATAGAAATTCTATCGGCACCCCAGGATTTGGAAGAAAGAATTCGCAACAAATTTAGAGAAAGCCGACATTTTTCCTTCAAAGCCACAAGATGGGCACGCCAGTTAAGCTTTTTGTCAAATAGAAGACCAAGAAAACGGACAGTTTCCACAAATGGAAGATCAGTACCGTTGAGAGAGAGAACAGGATCTAAGTGAAGGTGACGGCGTTGACAAAAGTGAATGCACTCTGTCTTGGCTGCAGAAAATACGAAACCTTGCTCAGTAGCCCAGGTATAAAGACGATTGATTGTTAACTGCAGCTGACGCTCTATGGAAGCTATATTGCGAGAACTGCAGAAAATCGCCAAGTCGTCCACGTACAGGGATCCCAGCACAGGTGAACGAATACACTGAGCAACACCGTTGATGGCCACGGCAAACAACGTGACACTCAGAATAGACCCTTGCGGTACTCCGTTTTCTTGAGTAAAAATGTTGGAGAGGTCATTTCCCACACGAACTTGAAACTTCCTTAAGGAAAGAAAGCTTTCAAGAAATATGGGAAGATTACCTCTCAAGCCCCAGGAGTGTAAAGTGCGCATAATACCAAAACGCCAAGTGGAGGAATTTTTTCATGTACTTGAAACTTTAAACGCGTTTTTCTCGAAACTATGTTTTTCAGGTCCGCATCCACGATTCAAAAAAAAATGTATGCGATCAACCCTCATCTTAGATGATTCTAAACACACGGTTAGTATAAATACGAAAACTTTTTATTTTATTTTAGTTCAACAGAGCTCCCTGAAACATGGATGCAGCAGAGACGTTTTTTTTTTTGCCGAGCAGCCGTGGGGCTCTGTTTTCGCAGAAATGTGACACTATTTGAAAAAAAGTTTTTTCCTCGTAGTTCTTTTGTCAATAAACCATTTCTTGCAAACCGATTTTTAATTTATTTTTTGGTTTGGCCACAATAAAATTTATAAAATAGACGTGATTTTAGAGCCGAGACTCCGTAAGGTATCCTTAAAAATGTTCGCCATTGCATCGTATAAACAGAATAATAATAATAATTTTACATACCTCCTCCTCCATAGTTCACACGCAATCGTCATTAAAAACTATTTCACTATAACTAAATCTTTTGTCTTTAAAAACTAATTGTCTGATTTTACATCAGTGTTAATATGTGTCATGTGTCGTATACTTTCTAAGGTGTCAACTTATCCTAATTTCACATTTCACTCAGTATTTATGTATATGTACAGGTTTCATATTTCGATGTAGGGCAGGCAGAGCAGATTGTGGATGACAAATATCTAAAACTGTACCGAGTTTAAGTAACATTTAGGGTGTACTAATGAAATAATTTATGATGGGCGTTTGGCAATCTCTTTTATTAAATGATCAAAAAAATGCATCTAATTTAAGCTTCATTTTCTCAAAAAAAAAAAAAAACTGTCGGAGTTGAAGAAATAAAATTCTTGGGTAACTCCGTATCAAATGAAGGTCTCAAACCACTACCAGGGAAAGTACAGACGATTCAAGAATTCCCACAATCACAGACGGTTAAACAATTGCGACGATTTTTAGGAATGGTTAACTATTACCGCCTTTTCATTCCAAAACTCGCGCAAACACAAGTACCACTCAACGAAATGATAAAAGGAAAACCGAAGAACGGCGCTAAATTAATCTGGAAAACAGAAGCTAACGATGCTTTCATCAAGACAAAAGATCAATTAGCCAAAGCAACCTTGTTGAGTTATCCAAATCCATCAAGTTAAATTTCAATTTTTACTGATGCTTCCAATTCAGCAATAGGCGGAGTTATCCAACAAAAGGCAAAAGACGAACAAAAATGGCAACCAGTAGAATTTTTCTCGCGAAAGTTAAATCCAGCAGAACAAAAATACTCTGCATACGATAGAGAACTCCTAGCTATATACTCAACAATCTAACATTTCCGACATCTCGTAGAAGGCCGAGATTTTGCAATACATACGGATCAAAAACCAAATACGTATGCATTTAAACAAAAGCTAGACAAATGTTCACCAAGACAATTTAGACACCTGGATTTTATTGGTCAATTTTCAACAAATATCCAACACATTGCAGGCACAGATAGTATAGTTGCAGATACTCTCTCTCTCTCGAATAGAAGAAATATCTGCAAGCATAAATTACAATGAATTAGCGCACGATCAAACAAACGACGCAGAGCTAATTCAACTATTGGCAGATAAAAACGCCAGTATTAAATTAAAAGGCATACTAATACCTGACGGAAATTCAACTCTGTATTGCGACATGGCAACCAACATGGCACGCCCATACATCACACCGTCTTTCCGCAAGGTAGCATGTAACAGCCTGCACAGCCTAGCACATCCAGGAATCCTAGAAACAACCCACATGGTTAAACAAAAATTCGTTTGGCCAGGAATCGAAAAAGATTGTCGCTAGTGGACTCGTCAATGCATAAACTGTCAAAAAAACAGCAAAATTAACAAACATACAGCACGGCCACGGGTATATAAACCGGTGCACCGTCACCACTAGCCAGAGTTGGTCACCTCTCGCTAACCGAAAGGGCAGGATAACCGCACGGCAACTCTCAATACATAACCACAACAATACACCTTTCTGTCACCGCAAGGTTGGAAAAAAACATCAGGACTGCACTCTTGTAAAATTTAACATCAACATAACCACAAACAACATTTACACATTTACAAGTGACATTGTCAACATATACTGCAACCAACATCACACCTTTGTATATACTACAAACGACATTCACTGAATATAAAAAACATCATCACATCATATTAATCAACATGTCTCTGGCAAACAAAATACATATTATCCAGATAAATGAGAATTTCAAAAAGATTGCGAAAATCATACAAGAGCCAAAGTAAGATAGAAAAACAATTCCTCCTAGCAATACCAAGACTAATATCACCGCTGCATCATTTCCTTCATCAATCCCATACCGGTTAATACCAATATGAATTCCATATCCGAGACCACAGACAAGCAACAGAAGCCGCATCCATCCCGCTGATCCCCGTCTCGCTGTCATTTGCAATTAACATGTAAAAGAGCCTGTTAATATATTTAATAAGGAATGTGAATATATGTATATATTATATCTCTGGTGTTTTATTGTCTTATTGATTTTAACAAAACCACACGCAACCAAATACTTAACTTCCAAAACTAAAATACCAGCGGTCGTCGCACAAATTAAATAACATAACGATTTTTTGCATATATTTAATTGGCCTTAAATATGATAATAGAAGGTATGCGCCGGATTTAACTGACACCTGCCCCTTAGAGTTTGCACGTAATTTACCGCTTTCTTCTTTGACGCAATTGCCTCTGCCGGCAGCATGTCTAAGGAAGGATTATATCGAACCTCCACGATAGAATCCTCTCCATGTGTGAGGCAGTCGGGGGTAGCAGCACACGGGCTTATTTGTTTTTGAAATAACTTGGCAAAGTTGTTAATTATTTCCGGTCGCTTCTGATTCGCCTCTTGCACATTGGATACATGCTGCATATCAGTTGGATGTTATTTTCTTCCGACAAGTGCACTCCTATTGGTTGAATCACGCATCTTACATACTTCACCGAAAAATGATGAAGTTAGCCGAACATTTCTCTCTTGGTGCCATTGGTTGTTACGCGATTGCCCCAAAGTTTCCTGCTGTATTTTCTCCTCTAAAGCCCCTTTCAACACTACTCTGTTCTTGTAAAATTCGTACTTCTGCTCATTCAAATTCGCTGCCATTATTATACAATAGATCAACCGTGCAACACGAGTAACTATTGCAGAATGAACAAATACGGCAATATGGATGCATACATACATATACATATGTGCTGAATATTCAAAATAACATTAGATATAGAAGACTATAAAATATTATTTTTAGAACAAAGTTTTTATTATGATCATACAAAGTACCTTATTCCCAGCCATAAGGAAATACATATTTCCTTTTCTAAAAAGGTTAAAGGCATGTCTCTTCGTTTCCTCGATTCGTTTAGGTATGTTTGTAACAGCAAAAAATTAAATACACTTTCGGAAATTGATATTCCTTCTTCGGTCCTTTTAATAATAAGGAATTTGGACGAAAACTCATTTTCACCCTTTACAAGCATTTCTCTCACGTCCGAAAAGGAACGAGATCTTTTTGGGGGAGAGGCCACCGGGGTTTGTGTTTTATTTGCCATTAAGAAATAGAAAGTTTCATCTCCTGGTCTCCCCACCCACCACAAGCTGATGTAATCGCCGGGGCTAACCAGGAGATATAGCACCCTCACCTGGCAATAAGCTCCAGAACGCTGCGAGCCACTTTCGGCAACGCCTGAAAACTTACCTCCAGGATTGTGGGACTCACCTTACCGGTACTGATAAAGTAACGGCAAGCCGATTGGTCAGATAGGGTTGGTATCTGACCTCCCGTATCGGAAAAATCCGAAGCCAAAGTGGTGTGTTGCGTGAGCTCTACCACCAGGATCATCTTCTCCTTCCTTACGGGTCTCCATGCACGGAAAACACGCGCGTGAGAAAAATAAAAGTATGAAATGACCCAGAAGATTGGCCCACTACCTTCTGGTAAAATAATACATCTTGAACAGTGTGTTTTTAACGAGGTATCTTCCTCGCCCATTGGTCGCTTCATACGACCAGCTGAGATGCTGCGGGTTAATTTTATCCCTCTACCCGCAGGGGGAGGCAAAAATAGAGAATTTAGAGTTACATAATTACACAATATAAATTTGTGAAATTATTTAATGAAACAGGGCATAAGGAATTACTGGAATTCATATTTGCAAATGATATTGCAAATGAAGCCCAAGCGAAAGTGATCAGATCAAAATATAATAATAATATGTAAGGTTTTTCAAATTTTCTTCGTGGCCTTTGTGAAATGATTATTCACCGCAATACATTAGGTTTAAGTTTAGGGCTTAGAGGACATCCTGTGAAATTCGAAAGTGCAATGCGAAATACTCTTGGAGTTATAAGAGCTACAAGCGCGCGAGTTTTATGTTCTCGCTGACTAGGTATACGCTTAAACATGAAGAATTTTTTTTTTAAGGCGTATCAGCCTCTTGGGTTATTCACGCCATAAACTATATTATGAAATAAGCTTACATTTTAATTATATATTGTGTAAAAATAAAATTATAAACTTAAAATCTATTAAATGTAAACTATTAATAAAGAGGATTTAAAAAAGTTTATAAAAATGAATAAAATGTACATGCTTAAAATTGTAAAAATTAAAGTTATTGTAAAATATTATTGAATGTAAAAAAAAATACGTGTATAAATAAAATTAATGACAAAACTAGCACTGTTAAATAATGGCAAATAGACCTGTATTCCTGAGGAATAGGACGACCCTGTCAATGAGTGTCGAATGGTCACCAAGGGCCACCGACAGGTCAAGTGACAGACCCGCCCTGTTTCGCTGCTCGGTAAACTGGGAGCACTCCAACAAAACGTGCGCCACTGTCAAAGCAGTGTCACACGTTTCGCACATCGGAGCCTCCTCACGGCGCAGAAGATGACCATGCGTCCACCAGGTGTGCCCTATTCAGAGTCTCGCCACAGCGACCTCCTCCTTTCGGGATGCCCTATGGGAAGAATCCCATGGCCTTACGTTGTGCTTAACATTTTTAAGCTTGATGGAAACTATATGACTCCACCTTTCCTGCCACTGATCCATGATCCGATGCTTAAAATAACCTTTGAGGTCATCAGCAAGCACCCGATCACAATCAATGGTGGCCTAGGACAAAGCTCGCTTAGCTGCTGCATCAGCTGCTTCATTCCCGCGAATACCAACATGACTCGGTACCCAAATAAAGCGCACGATAGACCCTTTTGACGATAGTGTCATCAAGGATGCTTGTATCTGCTGCAAGAGAGGATGTTTAGGGTACAAAGAATCAATCGCTTTCAAAGCGCTCATTGAGTCTGACACAATAACAAAAGAATTACGTGCGAGTCTGCAAATATAGAGAAGTGCTTGGTAGAGTGCATACAGCTCTGCCGTGTATACGGACGAGAGTTTGTGAAGACGAAACTCACATGCACCTCTTGCCGATATATAAGCACATGCAACCCTCTCGTTGCTCTTCGAACCGTCGGTGTAAATGCGAATCCATTGCCGATAGTTGGCAATGATTCGAGCAAACTCACGTTGGAACAGAATGGGTGGAGTAGAGGATCGATCTAGCTTTGAAAGCGCATAGTTGGTATTCGGACGGGAGAATGTCCATGGAGGAAAGGGGCTGAAAGCAGTGGCTGGGATTGAAGGAAGTTCAAAATTAACTTCTCCAAAAGTATTGCGAGATCTGATAGAAAAGTAACCCACCGAACGAGCCCTTCTGTCATAAATCTCCGCAAACTGTTGACCAAAGACAGTGTCAAAAACCAGGTGATATGGTTTCGACTTCATGGCTGCCGTGTAGTTCATGGTCAAAAGCCTGCGACGATCACACAGAGAAGGCTCGCCAGCTTCGCACAATACACTTGATATTGGGCTGGTACAAAAAGCACCAGTAGCTAGACGAATACCAGTATGGTGTATCGTATCAATCGCTTTGATAACGGATGGCCTGGCAGAAGCGTAAGCGATACAGCCGTAGTCCAGCTTGGAACGTATCAAAGCCCGATACAGGCGCAGCATAGAAATTCTATCGGCACCCCAGGATTTGGAAGAAAGAATTCGCAACAAATTTAGAGAAAGCCGACATTTTTCCTTCAAAGCCACAAGATGGGCACGCCAGTTAAGCTTTTTGTCAAATAGAAGACCAAGAAAACGGACAGTTTCCACAAATGGAAGATCAGTACCGTTGAGAGAGAGAACAGGATCTAAGTGAAGGTGACGGCGTTGACAAAAGTGAATGCACTCTCTCTTGGCTGCAGAAAATACGAAACCTTGCTCAGTAGCCCAGGTATGAAGACGATTGATTGTTAACTGCAGCTGACGCTCTATGGAAGCCATATTGCGAGAACTGCAGAAAATCGCCAAGTCGTCCACGTACAGGGATCCCAGCACAGGTGAACGAATACACTGAGCAACACCGTTGATGGCCACGGCAAACAACGTGACACTCAGAATAGACCCTTGCGGTACTCCGTTTTCTTGAGTAAAAATGTTGGAGAGGTCATTTCCCACACGAACTTGAAACTTCCTTAAGGAAAGAAAGCTTTCAAGAAATATGGGAAGATTACCTCTCAAGCCCCAGGAGTGTAAAGTGCGCATAATACCAAAACGCCAAGTGGAAGAATTTTTTCATGTACTTGAAACTTTAAACGCGTTTTTCTCGAAACTATGTTTTTCAGGTCCGCATCCACGATTCAAAAAAAAATGTATGCGATCAACCCTCATTTTAGATGATTCTAAACACACGGTTAGTATAAATACGAAAACTTTTTATTTTATTTTAGTTCAACAGAGCTCCCTGAAACATGGATGCAGCAGAGACGTTTTTTTTTTTTTGCCGAGCAGCCGTGGGGCTCTGTTTTCGCAGAAATGTGACACTATTTGAAAAAAAGTTTTTTCCTCGTAGTTCTTTTGTCAATAAACCATTTCTTGCAAACCGATTTTTAATTTATTTTTTGGTTTGGCCACAATAAAATTTATAAAATAGACGTGATTTTAGAGCCGAGACTCCGTAAGGTATCCTTAAAAATGTTCGCCATTGCATCGTATAAACAGAATAATAATAATAATTTTACATACCTCCTCCTCCATAGTTCACACGCAATCGTCATTAAAAACTATTTCACTATAACTAAATCTTTTGTCTTTAAAAACTAATTGTCTGATTTTACATCAGTGTTAATATGTGTCATGTGTCGTATACTTTCTAAGGTGTCAACTTATCCTAATTTCACATTTCACTCAGTATTTATGTATATGTACAGGTTTCATATTTCGATGTAGGGCAGGCAGAGCAGATTGTGGATGACAAATATCTAAAACTGTACCGAGTTTAAGTAACATTTAGGGTGTATTAATGAAATAATTTATGATGGGCGTTTGGCAATCTCTTTTATTAAATGATCAAAAAAATGCATCTAATTTAAGCTTCATTTTCTCAAAAAAAAAAAAAACTGTCGGAGTTGAAGAAATAAAATTCTTGGGTAACTCCGTATCAAATGAAGGTCTCAAACCACTACCAGGGAAAGTACAGACGATTCAAGAATTCCCACAATCACAGACGGTTAAACAATTGCGACGATTTTTAGGAATGGTTAACTATTACCGCCTTTTCATTCCAAAACTCGCGCAAACACAAGTACCACTCAACGAAATGATAAAAGGAAAACCGAAGAACGGCGCTAAATTAATCTGGAAAACAGAAGCTAACGATGCTTTCATCAAGACAAAAGATCAATTAGCCAAAGCAACCTTGTTGAGTTATCCAAATCCATCAAGTTAAATTTCAATTTTTACTGATGCTTCCAATTCAGCAATAGGCGGAGTTATCCAACAAAAGGCAAAAGACGAACAAAAATGGCAACCAGTAGAATTTTTCTCGCGAAAGTTAAATCCAGCAGAACAAAAATACTCTGCATACGATAGAGAACTCCTAGCTATATAATCAACAATCTAACATTTCCGACATCTCGTAGAAGGCCGAGATTTTGCAATACATACGGATCAAAAACCAAATACGTATGCATTTAAACAAAAGCTAGACAAATGTTCACCAAGACAATTTAGACACCTGGATTTTATTGGTCAATTTTCAACAAATATCCAACACATTGCAGGCACAGATAGTATAGTTGCAGATACTCTCTCTCTCTCGAATAGAAGAAATATCTGCAAGCATAAATTACAATGAATTAGCGCACGATCAAACAAACGACGCAGAGCTAATTCAACTATTGGCAGATAAAAACGCCAGTATTAAATTAAAAGGCATACTAATACCTGACGGAAATTCAACTCTGTATTGCGACATGGCAACCAACATGGCACGCCCATACATCACACCGTCTTTCCGCAAGGTAGCATGTAACAGCCTGCACAGCCTAGCACATCCAGGAATCCTAGAAACAACCCACATGGTTAAACAAAAATTCGTTTGGCCAGGAATCGAAAAAGATTGTCGCTAGTGGACTCGTCAATGCATAAACTGTCAAAAAAACAGCAAAATTAACAAACATACAGCACGGCCACGGGTATATAAACCGGTGCGCCGTCACCACTAGCCAGAGTTTGTCACCTCTCGCTAACCGAAAGGGCAGGATAACCGCACGGCAACTCTCAATACATAACCACAACAATACACCTTTCTGTCACCGCAAGGTTGGAAAAAAACATCAGGACTGCACTCTTGTAAAATTTAACATCAACATAACCACAAACAACATTTACACATTTACAAGTGACATTGTCAACATATACTGCAACCAACATCACACCTTTGTATATACTACAAACGACATTCACTGAATATAAAAAACATCATCACATCATATTAATCAACATGTCTCTGGCAAACAAAATACATATTATCCAGATAAATGAGAATTTCAAAAAGATTGCGAAAATCATACAAGAGCCAAAGTAAGATAGAAAAACAATTCCTCCTAGCAATACCAAGACTAATATCACCGCTGCATCATTTCCTTCATCAATCCCATACCGGTTAATACCAATATGAATTCCATATCCGAGACCACAGACAATCAACAGAAGCCGCATCCATCCCGCTGATCCCCGTCTCGCTGTCATTTGCAATTAACATGTAAAAGAGCCTGTTAATATATTTAATAAGGAATGTGAATATATGTATATATTATATCTCTGGTGTTTTATTGTCTTATTGATTTTAACAAAACCACACGCAACCAAATACTTAACTTCCAAAACTAAAATACCAGCGGTCGTCGCACAAATTAAATAACATAACGATTTTTTGCATATATTTAATTGGCCTTAAATATGATAATAGAAGGTATGCGCCGGATTTAACTGACACCTGCCCCTTAGAGTTTGCACGTAATTTACCGCTTTCTTCTTTGACGCAATTGCCTCTGCCGGCAGCATGTCTAAGGAAGGATTATATCGAACCTCCACGATAGAATCCTCTCCATGTGTGAGGCAGTCGGGGGTAGCAGCACACGGGCTTATTTGTTTTTGAAATAACTTGGCAAAGTTGTTAATTATTTCCGGTCGCTTCTGATTCGCCTCTTGCACATTGGATACATGCTGCATATCAGTTGGATGTTATTTTCTTCCGACAAGTGCACTCCTATTGGTTGAATCACGCATCTTACATACTTCACCGAAAAATGATGAAGTTAGCCGAACATTTCTCTCTTGGTGCCATTGGTTGTTACGCGATTGCCCCAAAGTTTCCTGCTGTATTTTCTCCTCTAAAGCCCCTTTCAACACTACTCTGTTCTTGTAAAATTCGTACTTCTGCTCATTCAAATTCGCTGCCATTATTATACAATAGATCAACCGTGCAACACGAGTACCTATTGCAGAATGAACAAATACGGCAATATGGATGCATACATACATATACATATGTGCTGAATATTCAAAATAACATTAGATAAAGAAGACTATAAAATATTATTTTTAGAACAAAGTTTTTATTATGATCATACAAAGTACCTTATTCCCAGCCATAAGGAAATACATATTTCCTTTTCTAAAAAGGTTAAAGGCATGTCTCTTCGTTTCCTCGATTCGTTTAGGTATGTTTGTAACAGCAAAAAATTAAATACACTTTCGGAAATTGATATTCCTTCTTCGGTCCTTTTAATAATAAGGAATTTGGACGAAAACTCATTTTCACCCTTTACAAGCATTTCTCTCACGTCCGAAAAGGAACGAGATCTTTTTGGGGGAGAGGCCACCGGGGTTTGTGTTTTATTTGCCATTAAGAAATAGAAAGTTTCATCTCCTGGTCTCCCCACCCACCACAAGCTGATGTAATCGCCGGGGCTAACCAGGAGATATAGCACCCTCACCTGGCAATAAGCTCCAGAACGCTGCGAGCCACTTTCGGCAACGCCTGAAAACTTACCTCCAGGATTGTGGGACTCACCTTACCGGTACTGATAAAGTAACGGCAAGCCGATTGGTCAGATAGGGTTGGTATCTGACCTCCCGTATCGGAAAAATCCGAAGCCAAAGTGGTGTGTTGCGTGAGCTCTACCACCAGGATCATCTTCTCCTTCCTTACGGGTCTCCATGCACGGAAAACACGCGCGTGAGAAAAATAAAAGTATGAAATGACCCAGAAGATTGGCCCACTACCTTCTGGTAAAATAATACATCTTGAACAGTGTGTTTTTAACGAGGTATCTTCCTCGCCCATTGGTCGCTTCATACGACCAGCTGAGATGCTGCGGGTTAATTTTATCCCTCTACCCGCAGGGGGAGGCAAAAATAGAGAATTTAGAGTTACATAATTACACAATATAAATTTGTGAAATTATTTAATGAAACAGGGCATAAGGAATTACTGGAATTCATATTTGCAAATGATATTGCAAATGAAGCCCAAGCGAAAGTGATCAGATCAAAATATAATAATAATATGTAAGGTTTTTCAAATTTTCTTCGTGGCCTTTGTGAAATGATTATTCACCGCAATACATTAGGTTTAAGTTTAGGGCTTAGAGGACGTCCTGTGAAATTCGAAAGTGCAATGCGAAATACTCTTGGAGTTATAAGAGCTACAAGCGCGCGAGTTTTATGTTCTCGCTGACTAGGTATACGCTTAAACATGAAGAATTTTTTTTTTAAGGCGTATCAGCCTCTTGGGCTATTCACGCCATAAACTATATTATGAAATAAGCTTACATTTTAATTATATATTGTGTAAAAATAAAATTATAAACTTAAAATCTATTAAATGTAAACTATTAATAAAGAGGATTTAAAAAAGTTTATAAAAATGAATAAAATGTACATGCTTAAAATTGTAAAAATTAAAGTTATTGTAAAATATTATTGAATGTAAAAAAAAATACGTGTATAAATAAAATTAATGACAAAACTAGCACTTTTAAATAATGGCAAATAGACCTGTATTCCTGAGGAACAGGACGACCCTGTCAATGAGTGTCGAATGGTCACCAAGGGCCACCGACAGGTCAAGTGACAGACCCGCCCTGTTTCGCTGCTCGGTAAAATGGGAGCACTCCAACAAAACGTGCGCCACTGTCAAAGCAGTGTCACACGTTTCGCACATCGGAGCCTCCTCACGGCGCAGAAGATGACCATGCGTCCACCAGGTGTGCCCTATTCAGAGTCTCGCCACAGCGACCTCCTCCTTTCGGGATGCCCTATGGGAAGAATCCCATGGCCTTACGTTGTGCTTAACATTTTTAAGCTTGATGGAAACTATATGACTCCACCTTTCCTGCCACTGATCCATGATCCGATGCTTAAAATAACCTTTGAGGTCATCAGCAAGCACCCGATCACAATCAATGGTGGCCTAGGACAAAGCTCGCTTAGCTGCTGCATCAGCTGCTTCATTCCCGCGAATACCAACATGACTCGGTACCCAAATAAAGCGCACGATAGACCCTTTTGACGATAGTGTCATCAAGGATGCTTGTATCTGCTGCAAGAGAGGATGTTTAGGGTACAAAGAATCAATCGCTTTCAAAGCGCTCATTGAGTCTGACACAATAACAAAAGAATTACGTGCGAGTCTGCAAATATAGAGAAGTGCTTGGTAGAGTGCATACAGCTCTGCCGTGTATACGGACGAGAGTTTGTGAAGACGAAACTCACATGCAACTCTTGCCGATATATAAGCACATGCAACCCTCTCGTTGCTCTTCGAACCGTCGGTGTAAATGCGAATCCATTGCCGATAGTTGGCAATGATTCGAGCAAACTCACGTTGGAACAGAATGGGTGGAGTAGAGGATCGATCTAGCTTTGAAAGCGCATAGTTGGTATTCGGACGGGAGAATGTCCATGGAGGAAAGGGGCTGAAAGCAGTGGCTGGGATTGAAGGAAGTTCAAAATTAACTTCTCCAAAAGTATTGCGAGATCTGATAGAAAAGTAACCCACCGAACGAGCCCTTCTGTCATAAATCTCCGCAAACTGTTGACCAAAGACAGTGTCAAAAACCAGGTGATATGGTTTCGACTTCATGGCTGCCGTGTAGTTCATGGTCAAAAGCCTGCGACGATCACACAGAGAAGGCTCGCCAGCTTCGCACAATACACTTGATATTGGGCTGGTACAAAAAGCACCAGTAGCTAGACGAATACCAGTATGGTGTATCGTATCAATCGCTTTGATAACGGATGGCCTGGCAGAAGCGTAAGCGATACAGCCGTAGTCCAGCTTGGAACGTATCAAAGCCCGATACAGGCGCAGCATAGAAATTCTATCGGCACCCCAGGATTTGGAAGAAAGAATTCGCAACAAATTTAGAGAAAGCCGACATTTTTCCTTCAAAGCCACAAGATGGGCACGCCAGTTAAGCTTTTTGTCAAATAGAAGACCAAGAAAACGGACAGTTTCCACAAATGGAAGATCAGTACCGTTGAGAGCGAGAACAGGATCTAAGTGAAGGTGACGGCGTTGACAAAAGTGAATGCACTCTCTCTTGGCTGCAGAAAATACGAAACCTTGCTCAGTAGCCCAGGTATGAAGACGATTGATTGTTAACTGCAGCTGACGCTCTATGGAAGCCATATTGCGAGAACTGCAGAAAATCGCCAAGTCGTCCACGTACAGGGATCCCAGCACAGGTGAACGAATACACTGAGCAACACCGTTGATGGCCACGGCAAACAACGTGACACTCAGAATAGACCCTTGCGGTACTCCGTTTTCTTGAGTAAAAATGTTGGAGAGGTCATTTCCCACACGAACTTGAAACTTCCTTAAGGAAAGAAAGCTTTCAAGAAATATGGGAAGATTACCTCTCAAGCCCCAGGAGTGTAAAGTGCGCATAATACCAAAACGCCAAGTGGAAGAATTTTTTCATGTACTTGAAACTTTAAACGCGTTTTTCTCGAAACTATGTTTTTCAGGTCCGCATCCACGATTCAAAAAAAAATGTATGCGATCAACCCTCATCTTAGATGATTCTAAACACACGGTTAGTATAAATACGAAAACTTTTTATTTTATTTTAGTTCAACAGAGCTCCCTGAAACATGGATGCAGCAGAGACGTTTTTTTTTTTTTGCCGAGCAGCCGTGGGGCTCTGTTTTCGCAGAAATGTGACACTATTTGAAAAAAAGTTTTTTCCTCGTAGTTCTTTTGTCAATAAACCATTTCTTGCAAACCGATTTTTAATTTATTTTTTGGTTTGGCCACAATAAAATTTATAAAATAGACGTGATTTTAGAGCCGAAACTCCGTAAGGTATCCTTAAAAATGTTCGCCATTGCATCGTATAAACAGAATAATAATAATAATTTTACATACCTCCTCCTCCATAGTTCACACGCAATCGTCATTAAAAACTATTTCACTATAACTAAATCTTTTGTCTTTAAAAACTAATTGTCTGATTTTACATCAGTGTTAATATGTGTCATGTGTCGTATACTTTCTAAGGTGTCAACTTATCCTAATTTCACATTTCACTCAGTATTTATGTATATGTACAGGTTTCATATTTCGATGTAGGGCAGGCAGAGCAGATTGTGGATGACAAATATCTAAAACTGTACCGAGTTTAAGTAACATTTAGGGTGTACTAATGAAATAATTTATGATGGGCGTTTGGCAATCTCTTTTATTAAATGATCAAAAAAATGCATCTAATTTAAGCTTCATTTTCTCCAAAAAAAAAAAAACTGTCGGAGTTGAAGAAATAAAATTCTTGGGTAACTCCGTATCAAATGAAGGTCTCAAACCACTACCAGGGAAAGTACAGACGATTCAAGAATTCCCACAATCACAGACGGTTAAACAATTGCGACGATTTTTAGGAATGGTTAACTATTACCGCCTTTTCATTCCAAAACTCGCGCAAACACAAGTACCACTCAACGAAATGATAAAAGGAAAACCGAAGAACGGCGCTAAATTAATCTGGAAAACAGAAGCTAACGATGCTTTCATCAAGACAAAAGATCAATTAGCCAAAGCAACCTTGTTGAGTTATCCAAATCCATCAAGTTAAATTTCAATTTTTACTGATGCTTCCAATTCAGCAATAGGCGGAGTTATCCAACAAAAGGCAAAAGACGAACAAAAATGGCAACCAGTAGAATTTTTCTCGCGAAAGTTAAATCCAGCAGAACAAAAATACTCTGCATACGATAGAGAACTCCTAGCTATATACTCAACAATCTAACATTTCCGACATCTCGTAGAAGGCCGAGATTTTGCAATACATACGGATCAAAAACCAAATACGTATGCATTTAAACAAAAGCTAGACAAATGTTCACCAAGACAATTTAGACACCTGGATTTTATTGGTCAATTTTCAACAAATATCCAACACATTGCAGGCACAGATAATATAGTTGCAGATACTCTCTCTCGAATAGAAGAGATATCTGCAAGCATAAATTACAATGAATTAGCGCACGATCAAACAAACGACGCAGAGCTAATTCAACTATTGGCAGATAAAAACGCCAGTATTAAATTAAAAGGCATACTAATACCTGACGGAAATTCAACTCTGTATTGCGACATGGCAACCAACATGGCACGCCCATACATCACACCGTCTTTCCGCAAGGTAGCATGTAACAGCCTGCACAGCCTAGCACATCCAGGAATCCTAGAAACAACCCACATGGTTAAACAAAAATTCGTTTGGCCAGGAATCGAAAAAGATTGTCGCTAGTGGACTCGTCAATGCATAAACTGTCAAAAAAACAGCAAAATTAACAAACATACAGCACGGCCACGGGTATATAAACCGGTGCGCCGTCGCCACTAGCCAGAGTTTGTCACCTCTCGCTAACCGAAAGGGCAGGATAACCGCACGGCAACTCTCAATACATAACCACAACAATACACCTTTCTGTCACCGCAAGGTTGGAAAAAAACATCAGGACTGCACTCTTGTAAAATTTAACATCAACATAACCACAAACAACATTTACACATTTACAAGTGACATTGTCAACATATACTGCAACCAACATCACACCTTTGTATATACTACAAACGACATTCACTGAATATAAAAAACTTCATCACATCATATTAATCAACATGTCTCTGACAAACAAAATACATATTATCCAGATAAATGAGAATTTCAAAAAGATTGCGAAAATCATACAAGAGCCAAAGTAAGACAGAAAAACAATTCCTCCTAGCAATACCAAGACTAATATCACCGCTGCATCATTTCCTTCATCAATCCCATACCGGTTAATACCAATATGAATTCCATATCCGAGACCACAGACAATCAACAGAAGCCGCATCCATCCCGCTGATCCCCGTCTCGCTGTCATTTGCAATTAACATGTAAAAGAGCCTGTTAATATATTTAATAAGGAATGTGAATATATGTATATATTATATCTCTGGTGTTTTATTGTCTTATTGATTTTAACAAAACCACACGCAACCAAATACTTAACTTCCAAAACTAAAATACCAGCGGTCGTCGCACAAATTAAATAACATAACGATTTTTTGCATATATTTAATTGGCCTTAAATATTATAATAGAAGGTATGCGCCGGATTTAACTGACACCTGCCCCTTAGAGTTTGCACGTAATTTACCGCTTTCTTCTTTGACGCAATTGCCTCTTCCGGCAGCATGTCTAAGGAAGGATTATATCGAACCTCCACGATAGAATCCTCTCCATGCGTGAGGCAGTCGGGGGTAGCAGCTAGGTGGTGCAATCCTTCTCGTAACCAAAGGCCACACGGGTTTATTTGTTTTTGAAATAACTTGGCAAAGTTGTTAATTATTTCCGGTCGCTTCTGATTCGCCTCTTGCACATTGAATACATGCTGCATATCAGTTGGATGTGATATTTTTCCAACAAGTGCACTCCTATTGGTTGAATCCCGCATCTTACATACTTCACAGAAAAATGATAAAGTTAGTCGAACATTTCTCTCTTGGTGCCATCGGTTGTTACGCGACTGCCCCAAAGTTTCCTGCTGTATTTTCTCCTTAAAACCCCTTTCAACACTACTCTGTTCTTGTAAAATTCGTACTCCTACTCACTCAGATTCCCTGCCATTATTATACAATAGATCAACCGTTCAACACGAGTAACTATTGCAAAATGAACAAATACAGCAATATGGATGCATAAACATACATAAACATATGTGCTGAATATTCAAAATAACATTAGATAAAGTAGACTAAAAAATATTATTTGAAGAACAAAATTTTTATTATGATCATACAAAGTACCTCATTCCCAGCAATAAGAAAAAACCTTACAGATCGGCGATTTACGCGCGTTGGATATCCGCAGGAGTCTAGTGATAGCGCCACCAAAAATTACGTAGATAAGGCGATCGACAAATTGCGAGAGGAAATTGAATCCAGGATGTATAGTAATGGGCGAAGCGAGGTGGCCTAGTTACAAAATTGCACAAACCGGCGCGCCGTAATTATCCAAGACGTCACGATATTCTTAAAGGATACGATGGCCTGTTGCAGGCGGATCTTGTAGAAATGATACCGTACGCCAGTGTGAATAAAAACTATAAATATATGCTAACTATTATCGACACATACTCGAAGTATGCGTGGGCGATCCCGATATATACTAAAGCTTGTTTTACATTACACTAAATATTGGACAAGAAATTGAGCAATTTCTTGTTCAACCTAAAATGTGCAATAACAAACAGTAAATTGTTTGAAATATTGCATTGCTCAATAAAATGTGTGGAAAAAATAGAACATGCTCTATTTCCTAGACAATTTATCTGCGCCCATGCGCATATCAGGTAAAACTTATAGTACGTATTTCAACCGTTATGTCCGTTCTGTTGACGTTTGACGTTCTGTTCATGTGCACATGCGAGTTCTGTTTTGCCCTGATTTTATTAAATTTTGTTATTGTGGAAAAATTAAGTATATTTCAAATGCTTTCTACCTATATTCTATTAATAATTTAAAATGAAACATCTTTTTACTTTCTTATACGCAGTATAAGTAAGTATTGTAATCATGAAAAATTTCGAACTCGCGATTTGAACAGAAATATAAGTTTTGACCTTCCCTGAATCGATTCCAACTATTTTTGGAATGACGTCCGTCTGTGTGTGTGTGTGTGTGGGTATGTTCTCTACAGCCTTAACGGTTTAAGCTAAAATTATGAAACTTTAAACTTAAGAATTGCATATACCTGGGGTGTGCACCTCTTGTATTTGAAAACAAAATTCAAAGCGGAAATGGCTGTTTACTCTAGTCATTTTTTGCAGTTTCTGCACTTACTCAAAAATGGTTACAGTTACAGAAGAGCTGTATGAACGAAAATTAAAGGTATTTATATTTAGCACAACTTTTGTTCGACTTTTTTTTTCCAAGAAGGGTAATCATTAATGAAGCAGATGTGCTAAAGAAATTCTTAGGGCTCCGAACCACTTATAGCAATGAGCGGAAAAAGGTTTTGGCTTCGCTAAAAAGTGGAATGGGTGAAGACGAGGTGTATAAGCCGGCACTATGGTATTATGACAAACTGTCATATTTAAAGGCTCGACTAAACATTCGAAACTCAAAAACCAGTTTCGAACCACCGTGCCTGACATCTGAAGATGAAACTAATCCGCAACTAAGCGAAGAAAGCCAGTTAGCTTTAATTGAATCGTAGCAGCTGACAGTTGAGGTACCTGATAATTAGACTGAAGGAGAATACAGTGTTCTTGAGGATGGCTTACTGATGTCGCCGCCCATCGAAAATTTAACACGCGATTTCTCCCGATCAAGAACAATGTCGCCTGTGGCTTGTTCCAGCATGACGAAGAGGAAGGCTGAAGTAATAGCAAAGCCAGCGAAGAAGAAAATAGATCAGGATATGGTTCTTTTGGATCAAGTGTCTAAAAATTAAGGGAGGATTGCTGAAACTGTTCAGTCTTCCAACAATTCGGAAGAAGATGTGTTTGGAGAGTTTATTGCGTTGCAACTAAAGAAAATTGACGATGAAGAATTAAGAAGAGATGTACAGTATGAAATACATGGTGTATTGCACAATGCATTCAAGAAATGTTACACTTATTAAAGGTGTTTTAATTTCTACTCAATTCCAATTGCCTTCCTTTGCCAGTCACACACCCTATTTGTGACTTGAAATATTTACAAAAAGTATGTCTTATGTCAATAGCTTCATTGCTATATCGAGTGCCTCCTTGTGATATTATATTAGATAAGGTACAGTTCTGAATTTCGTTATCAATGCATCTCTTATTTTTCGTTGCAAGAAAATTATGTAAAATGCAATATGCCAAAGTTATAGTTTTAGCATTTTCTGGACTTCAATTTTATATTTTAAAAGCATTTTCTAAAACACGCCCTCGACAGACGATAATTATAAATTCTCCTCTCCTGAGACAGTAAAAGTTGTGGAAAAGGCTTCATTAGCCTCTTTGATAACGGAAAAGCATCATCACCTACAATTACATATGGAACTTTATTTGCTATGCCTGGCAACAAGCCATGATCGGGTAAATTTCAAATATTGGCGTCAACCGCCTGCCGTAGACTGCTATCTTGAAAAACTCCACCGTCACTAATTCACCCAATTACACCGACATCAACAGATAAAAATTTATAATTTGCGTCTAACAATGCTAATAAAACAATACTTTGTGTCCTCTTGTATTTGTAGTATAAAGAACCAGCGCTTCGAGGTGCTTGAAAAGTTTTATGTTTGCCATCTATAGCACCAATACACATCGGGAAATGCCATTGTGTCTCAAACTTGCTCGTTATTTGTTTCCATTCTTCAGCACTAACAGGTAGCTAAAATAAAATAAACTAAATCGAGATACATATTTAAATAATTATAACTAAATAACTTTAATGTATGTTGCCATTAATCTGTCGATGATTCCTTTGCAAACCTCGGGTACAAATAAACTAATTGTACTCTCGTGTATTCTTGTTGCGAACAATAAATCCCGGCAGCTATTACGTGATGCCAAGTAAAGAATAGTAGCGGCAAGTCTAAAGACAGTAAATAATGGAAAGTTCTTTAATCTATAGGTATTTTAAAACGTATCAATAACCATTTTTCAGCTGTTACAGCTTCACGAAATTGAGTGTTTTGTTTTTTGATTTCATTCTCAGTCATCTTTAACAATTCCATAAAGACCGTATTGCCCATCCTTAAATAATTTTCGTAAGAATCTGATTCCGAAACTAACAACTCATTACAAAACATATTTAATGTGCCATGTCCTTCGTCTCGTCGTTGCAACCATTTTTTTGCCACAGCTTTCTTCTATTTCTCAATATCCTCTTTGTTTCAATTCTTCTTTGCAATAATTATACAATTGTTCCCTTTGCCAATACATCGTTTTGTACGTTCTTTTTGAAATATAACCCAAAAACATTCGAGATGTCAAAATGACATATTCATTGCTACTGCGCAGAATCGCGAATTATATATTGCCCAATAAATTGTGTTGGTATAAAACGGACTACTTGAAAATCAGACAATTACTTGTTCAATATTTAGTGTAATGTAAAACAAGCTTTATATATATTATGAATATGCTTATTTTAATTGGTATATACAATATACTGCAATTTTCAGGTCAAATTGCGGTGTATATTTGCAAGTTTAAAACAACTGTTGATACCCCAATATTTAAGCCTTTATAGCTCGAATTTGAGTCACAGGATTTTTTTGAAAGTTTTACAGATTACTCTTATAATATAACAATACACAAAGGAAATTTTTTTTCAAAAAATATGTTTTATTAGAGTAACAATCATCGTGTGCCTTGCGGAACAAGTAAGCTCTGCTAACTCAAAATTGGAACGCAGAATTTATGCCAAAATTTCTTAAAATGATCTTAGGATAAACAGCTACAAGATCTAAATATATATTCCAAAAATGTGTTTATTTAGGGTAACAGAACGGTAATCGTATGACGCGCGGAACAAATAAAAGCTGATTCCCCAAAATCGGTGTGCAGGATATTTTTGAAAAATTTGCTAAATATATACTTAGAATACATAACTAGAGGAAGAACCATAATTATTTTGAAAAAATGTGTTTAATTAGGGTACCAAAACGGTAACCGTGTAATGTGTGATACCAATTAGCACTAATTTTTCAAGATTAGGACGCATGATATTTCTGAAAAAATATATTCTTAGAATACATAACTAGAAGTAATATAAATATTTTCAAAAAATGTGTTTTATTAGGGTACCAAAATATTCTTAGAATACATTACTAAATATAACTTAGCCTGGGTTGCTCATAAGCGTGATCTCGTGTAGCAGCGTTCTTGTATTTCTGCTACTAGCCAATCAATTCTTTTTGTTTGGAATAAATAATATGTTTACGTTTAGCGACCTTGCTTTTTCTGTAGAGGGAAGAGAAATGGCAGTTCGAATCTAGCATTCGAACTAGCTTGTCTTATTGAAATTTTTTTAATATGAATTTATAAAACAACAGCATGGCTCCCAAACAAAGATATTTTGATATTGATGCATTCGTTGACTTTGTAGTGGTGGAAGTTGTTACACCAAGCGACCTAAACACCTTTGCGCCTAATAGTATCTTCCTTAAATCTGCTTTTTTTGTTTTTCAGGAGCAATCAGCTAAAACTGCAGCTTATTTTTACAACTTATATTGGCAAAACAAATTTGGGATTCAAGAGAAAATCAATAAGAAACTAATAGCGCTCAAGGTTAATATACCCGTCTGGAAAAGCGCACCCGCAATAGATTTCTAAAAAATAAGGCCGAATTAAATATCAATGAAAAAATATGTTTTCAGAAAGATTCATTTTTAATTTCTTTTGATGAAATTGCTATAGTTTAATTACCTTTCATATATCGTAATATCGGTGCACTAGAAATACATTCAAAATGTAATCTTAATTATATTAGCAGTGCACCAATAATTATAGATGAATGTGATAAAAAAATAGCAACTTCTTACGGCCCAAACGGAATAAAAGCGAAATCAAAAAATGTAATATCATTTAATTTTATAATGGACTTCCAATCAATATTCGTAGAAAATGAGGGGAAAATTTCCTATTCGAAAAATTATATAATTCATTTGGAATCACTTTCAAATGTATATGATCAATGCCAATTCAATATTGAACACAAACGCATTAACAGGGTTTATGCGAAAGTAAATTTTTTATGCGTTTATAAGGACTGCCATTCTGCACACAGCATTATCAAATTCGCAAAATCTGGAGATTTTTTATTATTTTAATTATTATAGCGGATAGACTACTAAGGTCATTGCCGCTTATATAGACGATCGTTTAATATGATGTTAAATGTTCAATGTGCAGGAACTAGAATACAATAAAGCTCTGTCGTGAAATTACTGAAACGAGAGTTTTGGCTAAAATAGAACGTAAAGAAAGTATATTATGCATTCACAAATGTGAAGCATACTCTGCACTGCAGATATGTGCAGAAACCAGTCGGGAACTGCCTAAAACCACAGCCCCGAGAGAAAAGAAAAATAATTACAATAACAATAATGAAATGCTAACTGTCGAGAACGAAAAGAAAGATACGTTTTAGATTTGATGCAACATATCAATTGCACGTAGAAACGTTATCAGTTTACTTATGTGCATCGCATCATTGCTTAAATAGCTCGCCAAGGGACCCTCAATACCAGCATTGCGACGATGCAAATTGTAACTAGGACACTGCTTGAAGATATGATCGAGAGTGGGCCTAGTGTTACAAGTGGAGCAAAGCGGTGGTTGTTCTCCAAGTAACAGGAACAAGTGTGTGAGACAAGTGTGCCCTAGTCTCAGACGAGAGACAGCTACTTGCTCGCACGTGGTAACCACCGCTCCACTGACACCTTTACACGTCGCAATTTGCTAGTGGAATTATTCCACTCCTCTTGCCATGTCTTAAGACAATGAACAGACACAGATATCAAAACATCATGGGCACGCAAGGGATGACGAACTAGATAGTCGCTGTTGGCTGCCCCAAGAGCAGCCTGGTCGGCACAGTGATTGCCGGGTATCCCTACATGACCGGGTATCCACATAAGTACGACATCTCTCTCTAGCTCCCGCAATCTATCGATTTCTCTGCGAATGTTCACTACAGTAGGATCAGATGAAAATCTGCTACTCATACCCAAGATGACACTCAGCGAATCAGTGCAGACGAGCAGGTGACGTCGCTCATCGATAGATCGACGGGAGTGTCGAAGAGAGTAGAGGATCCCATATAACTCTGCGGTATACACCGAGCATATGGGTGACAGTGTGAACGAGTGGGATACGCCGTCAGTCACGAAAGCACAGCCAGTTCCAGAGTCTGTCTTGGAGCCATCGGTATATGTGTGTTGAAAATCTGTGTACTGTTGCAGCTGAATAAAGAATTCGACTAGGTATATGGCATGAGGAGTGGAAGCTTTTGGCTTACTGGTCAGCGCAAGATTTGTTGATAAGCCTCTAGATGCCCATGGAGGTACGCCAGCATATATCCGTAGTAATACATGCCCTTGGTTGTTGAGAATGTTATTCAACAGTCTTGGGAGTTTTAATGCGAGTGGGTATAGGGAAGTCGCACTATTTCTATACAAACGGTCTAACTCTGCATTTCGGAAAAAGATGGTATAGTTCAGGTGCTGCGTGAGCGTTTGAATTTTGCACACGTACCTCATACCAAGTTTCATGTACCTTATGTGAAGTGGCGGAACACCAGCTTCACAGTGAAGGCTTGGAATTGGCGTAGTCCTAAACGCACCGGTGACAGTTCGAATACCAGCATTGTGTACACTGTCTAGCTTCTTCAAGTGATGGGAACTAGCTGTATACACAATGATGGCACCGTAGTCTATCCTGGACAGAACCAGACTGGTGTACAGGCGTAGCAAAGAGTCCCTTTCGGCTCCCCATTTTGTGGAGGCAATACACTTGATTGCATTCAATGTCATTCTGCACTGCGCAGAAACAGTGTTGATGTGTTTCAACAGTAAGAAACGTTTGTCGAAAATTAAACCCAGAAACTTCACCTCATCTACAATCCGCACTGGTCTGTTGTAAAGCGTCACAACAGGACAGTTGTGTGCTTTGCGTAGTCGACAAAAATCGATAGCACATGTCTTTTCCGTAGAGAAACGGAAACCACGGTCGGATGCGGCCAGAGTAACAATGTCTACAGCCTGCTGTAATCTCTCCTGACAGATAGCGAGAGATTGAGACGAAGTGAAGAGGGTTAGGTCGTCGACATAGAGACAATAATCAACGGTATTGGGGATGGTAGAAACGATGTCATTGATTGCAATCAAGAATAAAGTTACACTTATGGAAGACCCTTGAGGAATACCGTTTTGCAACGGTCGTGCAGAAGAGAGAGTTTCTCCAACTCGGACCCTAAATGACCGGCGACAAAGAAAGTTTTCTATGAATTGAGGCAGATGGCCCCGTAGACCCCAGTTGTATAATTTTCGTAGTATTCCATATCTCCAGGTCATGTCGAACGCTTTTTCTAGATAAAAAAACACAGCAACCTGATGGTTGCGTTTTAAGATACTAGACTGAATGGCGTTTGTCAAATACACATGAAGGTCAGTGGTGGAATGGTGCTGACGAGATCCACATTGATATTTGTTGATGAGATTGCGAGATTCTAGAAACCAGCTGACCAATTGATCATACGTTCATATATCTTTGATAGATGGCACGTCAAAGATATAGGACGATAACTAGAAGCATGAGACACTTCTTTTCCCTTTTTGAGAATCGGTACAATTATTGCTTCACGCCAGACGTCTGGATAGATATTTTCAACCCACAGATGGTTAATAAATTCCACTATTCTTTGCTTGAAATGGTAGGGTAGATGTCGAAGCATTGCGTAAGCGATGTCGTCATGCCCGACAGAAGTGTTTGCAGTACGACTTAGTGCAAACTCAAATTCGTCGAAAGAAAAACTAAAATTGTAAAACTCAGTGTTATCCGAGTCGAAGTCCAGTGGAACCTCCTCAGCCGCTTTTACGCGCAAAAAATGAAGCGAATAATTGTCCGAATTGCTAACAGCCTCAAACTAGTCTGCTAAAATCTCACAAATCTCATCTCTAGTAGTGTGTACTTGGTCATTGACCTGGAGCATTGGAATATGGGAACATTTTTGGTAGCCGTTCATATATCTGATTTTCTTCCAAAGTGTAGTTTGGTCGGAATCAGTACCGATTGAAGAAACAAAACCGCGCCAAGACTCGGTTTTAGACATAAGAATTGTGCGTCTGGCTTGCGCATGTGCTTTCTTGAACGTGATTTGGTGTGCAAGTGTCGGATTTCTCCGGTACACTTTTAGCGCGCGCTTTTTTGCACGAATATCGGCAGCAACTTGAGCATTCCACCAGGGAACTGACCTCTTCCTGGCTCAACCAGAAAATTTCGGTATAGAAACCGAAGCGAAAAACAGAATGCAATCAGAAAGATGTTGTAGTTCTACAAGAAAATCTGGTGACGGATCAGGTAGCTTTAGGTTGTTCCTAAATGCATTCCAATCCGCCAGATCAAACAACCATCTTCTTGTTGATGTTTGAGCATCAGAAACAGCATGAGAAAGAAACGACACAAGAATGCGAAAATGGTCACTGAAATGGGCATCGTCAACTACCTGCCACTGAAGATATGCAGCTAAAGAAGATGTAGAGAAAGATAAGTCGATTGCGAAAAACTTCTTGATCTCATGTTAATGTGCGTGGCTGATTCAATATTGAGAAGGGTGACATCATTGTTGTCCAAGAAGCTTTCGCTAATTCGACCACGGGCATCTGTGCTTACAGAACCCCAGAGTATATTGTGCGCATTAAAGTCACCGATAAGAATGAAAGGAAACGGTAGTTGGCGTGATAAATCCTCGAGGTCATTTAAACTCCAGTTGCCAACCGGAAGGTAGACGTTCCAGATTGTAATTTTACGGGGTGAAAATACCTGGCATGCTACTGCCTGTAACCTTGTTCTGATAGTGCAATCTTTAAAAGGGACAGAAGACTCAAGGACAATGGCAACGCCGCCATTGGCACGACCAACAGGATCAACGTCTTTGCGGAAGATGTTATATCCCCGCAAGTTAAAAGAATCAAGAGGTTTTAAATGACTCTCTTGGATGCAGACTACTCTGGGGTTATGTTCAGCCATTAAAAGTTTAAGCTCTGCTAGATGGTTGACGATTCCATAATAGTTCCATTGAATAATGAATGGATGTGACATAAGAAATGAAGAGTAAGAGAAAAAAAAACAAAAAAAGAAACATTTGTAGCCTGTCCTGACAGAACTGGAGCAGGAGATGGCATAACATTTATGTTGAGAGGATTTTTGTTGGTTGGGATGTGCCTGACAGAACAGGCAATGATACAGAAGGTTGTGACGATTTTACGGATGCACATGTTGCCGATGACAATACAGCGCTCATAATGGCGCCAAGATTAATGGTAATAGCTTCAGTAATCATTTTTTTAATTTCTGGAATAAGAATACCAGCGATATCGTTCACAGTTGGCGTAGGCGGTGTAGGCTTGGCTGCAGCAACTTTAGCGAAGCTCAGCGTCGGAAGTTGAGAGTTCTCACACATAAAAGCTCTGGCCTCAGGATAACTGCAGTTATTTAAAGTTTTATGTTTTACGATAGCGTACTCTTCTTTGAACTTGGAGCAGTTTCTCGACAGAGCGAGATGACCTTCTCCGCAATTCACACATTTAACAGGATCAATGCATCTGTCTCCCTCATGTGGCGCTTTACCACAAATGCAAATTTTTGTATCCTTACATGTTTTAGAGGAGTGCCCAAACTTTTGACAGTTAAAACAACGCATTGGATTTGGAATATATGGCCTAACAGGCAAATTGTACATTGCAATACGAATCTTTTCTGGCAACTTGTGGAGTGAAAAAGAAACAATTATAGACGCCATTGGCCTTGCGGGTAATCCGCCTGACCTCAGAGACACCTTGCGAACTGAGTTCAGAGCATAGCTCGTCGGTAGTGCAGTTTAGTAAATCCCGACAAGTTATTACACCCTTGACGGTATTTAGAGTTGTGTGAGACGTAACGTCCACAGAAAAATCACAAAAAACTGTTACTTGTAGCAACCGAGTTGCTTGTTTCGCCGACTTCGTCTCGACCAACAAGCCATCTTTAATTTTTTTGACGGACTGGACTTCACCAACAATGCCGTACAATTGTTTGCTGATTAGAAAAGGGCTGACCTTGAAAAAGTCAGTTCCGTCCTTTTTTTTGATGACCAGAAACCGGGGTGTTTGACCCACCGTCAACTGGCTCATCATTTTCTACTTTTTAGCAGGGTTAGAGGTAACGGAGGGGTTGCCCCCTCCGTCGAATACCCCGTCCGCCAACGCGGACAATTAGAAAGTAAATAAAATTGAAAAACCCACCTGAAAATAAGAAAACGTAGCCAAAACTACGAAAAAGAAACAATATTTATTCAAAATGAATAAAAACCCGAACGAAAACAGTCGATAAACAACCAAAACAACACCATACAAAACAAAATAAACACAAACGAACGAGAAAAAACCTAAGTTCAAACACGAAATTTGTTTGTTTACAATTTGAATGTATTCGCACAGAGCTCACGTAAAGAACGTCCGATCACTCTGGCATCTAGTACACGACTCGGATCTGGAGATACTTACGTAGATGCGACACTCAAATTATTTGGTGAATTTAACCATGCGGGAGAAATGCATTTTAAGCAAGTTCCAGGACATTATCGTTTACTTGCCAAAAAAGTATTAAACATAAATCCGCATTCCAGTATCGGTCGTGCTAAATTTCTAACTGCAATGATGAATTGTAGTACATACGGCACCAAGTCTAACGGTAGATGTTTGTCAAAAAATTCGATCTGAGGCATTCGCAGTGGACGCCGTTGTAAAAAATTATTAATTGGATTTGGCCGATCAGATTATAAGATCCTTTAAATATTTTAAATGGCGGCATGATTGGTGCTTCCGAGTTGCTTGTAAATCTTTCCGTGCAGATTCTAACCACACCTTATATTAAGATGCTACAGGTTCAGTTGTGCGGCCATTGGACAGGAGAGACAAACGTATCCTATATTACGCTGGAGTGATATCGGCTTCCTTTGCGAATGTATGCGATACAATTACTGTTCTAATTTTAGAAATAATAGCTGTTAATCAAACATCAGATCTCATAACAACATGTTCAAAGTTTATAAGTACGTACGTCGGGCGTGTGGTAACAGATTTTAGCTAGGCTTTAATCATTGCAACGTGCCTTTCATTTAATCAAATGGAAGTAATAGGTGTCGACGAGATTCATAGTTTTCTGACGGAGTGCAAAACACATCACTTGAAAATGATTTTAAGCTTTGTGGTGCACACTTCTTCCAAATTGTAATTTCAGATGCAGTAGCTTGTGCGGGCAATAATAAAATACAGAAAGTTTTTTTATTGGTGTAGTTGCAAATTACTTAATTCCGTGCCGTTCTTACGAGGAGGCAGGGCAGTGCTTTAAACATTTTATAATTGTTTTAGAGAGCAATTATTTTACAAATGATGTACGTAATTCTTAGGACTTCTTTTCATCACACAAGAAGAAGAAGCTCCAGAAGAGGATGAACCGGATATTGCAGAAACAAATTTGCCCATGTATATAAAAAGAAAATTTTAGATAGATTTTATAGAGACTTGCAGACAACTACGCAAATGAACCGTAACATTTGGCGTCATTGACATCCCATATCCCTGCCCAGCATTTTTAAATATATGCGAGAATAAATACATTCCATATATTCTCTTATGGTCAGGCTTCCTTCTGCAGGAAAATGAAAAAAGGTAGACAAAATTCTACGCTGAATCTTGGTTTCGAGCCGTAAAACAATTCAACATTAGAAGGGGAGGCATATTTAAAAGCGGAAAAATCAATACATAGATTCATTAGAAAAAGAATTTCAGTTTAAAATTCCACGTATGGTTAAGGAAACTGAGAAAATTATGTGGAAATATAGGGATAACCCACTCAGGACCGTCGTCGTAATTATCACTTGGGCAATAAGGATAAACTTATAATTTTTATGAACCATTTTGAACAAAAACTAATTAATACATCCACTCTTCTGAAGAAAAAGGTTAAATTTTAGATTCGTTATGCAGATGACATCCTGTGTGTATGGACAGGCACATACCGAGAATTAGACCAACTATTAACTTACATGAACAATATTAACAAAAACATACAATTTACACTAGATAAAGAATTTAACAAAATATTTAATTTCCTAGACATAACGATTATTAACAACAATAATATTATAGAATTTGATATATACGAGGGTTATCTGAAAAGTTTCCGACCGCAGCAATAAAATTGAAAAAAAAAGTTACGTAATTTCGTTGTTCATCTGTTGACAGTTACTCACCAAAGTTTCAGCCATTTTGGACGCGCAGTTGTTTTGTAACAGTCGTTTGAGTGAGTTGATGTGAGTGTTTTTATGAAAATGGCCGAAATCGATTGTCGAGCTGTCATTAAATATTTGATTTAGAAAGGCATTACGCCTACGCATATCAAAGATGACTTGGATTCTGTGTATTTAACAAAGTGAAATTTTGGGCAGCTGAATCTAAACGTAGCCGTACGAGCTTGGGAGACGATGAACGTTCGGGACGTCCAAAACCTTCAATTACCGACGAAAACATCGCCAGAGTTCACCAAATGGTGCTAGACGACCGCCGAATTAAAGTGAGAGAGATGGCAGAGGTTGAGACCATGTCTAAAGAACGTGTTTGTCATATATTAAATCAACATGAGAAAGCTGTCCCCATGTTGTCCACACATTAGTATATAAGTATCATTGTAACAAAAATAAAAACAAATAAAGAACATTGAAAATGAAATGAAAATGGTTCTGTGGGTCGGTGGTTCGAGCCCGGCCGATGCATTTTTGTTTTTAAGATTTGTTAAAGTCAGGTCATCGACCAAAAATACTAGTCTCTACCGATATTTTCTGTCCGTTATCTAGTCAAAACCAAAAATCGGTTTGGATAGTATTTTTATCTTTGTTTTACTCATGTATTCACGTATACCCCGATTGATATAAAAAGGGCCTACATCTCTTATCAAAACACAGTCGATCACCGTATGCTTAACGCAAAAGACCGCACCGTTTATCAACACACCGTATCTTCCGCTTATAATTCTCCGTTGATATTGATAGCCATATCGATGCCGCAAAACAATTGGTGGGACGAACTAACTACCGTATTTATTTGTATTGCTGGGTTTAACTGTTCTTGAGGTATCTTGCCGGCGTGTCCGCCAAGAAATCACCTAGTAGTCTTACTGTAGTACCTGCAGGTATGTCCACCGAGGGTAAAACTCTGTCTATCTGTTCTCCAGGTATCTCGCCGGCGTGTCCGTCAAGAGATTACCTAGTGGTTTCTATAATAGTACCTGCAGGTGTGTCCACCGAGGGTAAAACTCTGTCTATTTGTTCTCCAGGTATCTCGCCGGCGTGTCCGCCAAGAGATTACCTAGTGGTTTCTATTATAGTACCTGCAGGTGTGTCCACCGAGGGTAAAACTCTGTCTATTTGTTCTCCAGGTATCCTGCCGGCGTGTCCGCCAAGGGATTACCTAGTAGTTTCTTATTATAGTACCTGCAGGTGTGTCCACCGAGGGTAAAACTCTGTCTATCTGTTCTCCAGGTGTCCTGCCGGCGTGTCCGCCAAATGATCACCTAGTAGTTTCTTATTATAGTACCTGCAGGTGTGTCCACCGAGGGTAACCACTGTGTAACTGTCTCCAGGTATCTCGCCGGCGTGTCCGCCAAGAGATCACCTAGTAGTTTCTTATTATAGTACCTGCAGGTGTGTCCACCGAGGGTAACCACTGTGTAACTGTTCTCCAGGTATCTAGCCGGCGTGTCCGGCAAAGGATTACCTAGTGGTTTCTTATTATAGTACCTGCAGGTGTGTCCACCGAGGGTAAACACTATTTAACTGTTCTCCAGGTGTCTTGCCGGCGTTTCCGCCAAAGGATTACCTCGAAGTTTCTTGTTATAATACCGCAGGTGTTGCCACCGAAGGTAGAACTTATGTTACCTCCCTCTAGGTGTCTCACCAACGTTTTAGTATCCGCAATACCGTCTCCGATAGAGTACATTAAGTTGTACACGGTATTTTTACCGAAAATAAATACCGTTTAAAAACTGAAGTTATTCACTGATTACACGGAACCTGGACATAACCTCCACCGAGCTATACCGGACCCGCACGCACCGTCTCCGCCCCTTCCCTTACTCCTCCCCCAAATACCGTATAAAAGATTCCCCCCTCCATCTGATTGGCGCCCGAGCAAAAATTACCGCAGCGTGCGGAAAGCCAGTAACGCGTACGAAACGACGTTTCAGTACATATAAACTTTTAACATGTTGTTATGTGATCTGATGTTTGATTAACAGCTATCATTTCTGAAATTAGAACAGTAATTTTATCGCATACATTCGCAAAGGAAGCCGATATCACTCCATAGTAATATAGGACACGTTTGTCTCTCCTGTCCAATGGCCGCACAACTGAACCTGTAGCATCTAAATATAAGGTGTGGCTAGAATCTGCATGGAAAGATTTACAAGCAACTCGGAAGCACCAATCATGCCGCCATTTAAAATATTTAAAGGATCTAATAAACTGATCGGTCAATTCCAATTAATAATTTATTTCATCGGCGTCCACTGCGAATGCCTCAGATCGGATTTTTCGACAAACATCTACCGTTAGACTTGGTGCCGTATGTACTACAATTCATTATTGCAGTTAGAAATTTAGCACGACCGATACTGGAATGCGGATTTATTTTTAATACTTTTTTGGCAAGTATACGATAATATCCTGGAACTTGTTTAAAATGCATTTCTCTCGCATGGTTAAATTCACCAAATAATTTGAGTGTCGCATCTACGTAATTAACTTCAGATTTTGCGAATTTGATAATGCTGTGTGCAGAATGGCAGTCCTTATAAATGCATAACAAATTTACTTTCGCATAAGCCCTGTTAATGCGTTTGTGTACACATCTACTAGCACAAGTTAATTTTATATACTTGACCTCCGCCAGTAGTTGATCTACCCGCTACTGCATGTCTGTCGCTGATCTACAGCCAAGTATAGATATAAATATATATATATATATATATATATATATATATATATATATATATATATATATATATATATATATATATATGGGGTTATTAGTCCGCATAAGTGTACCTAAAGGTTCTTTGAGACCTCGTAATAAGATTCGAAGTGCATACTTTCTAAAATAGTTATTTAGATAACTTGCTCCTGGTTCAACCGTATGTGTGTTTACGTATGCTACTTGAAGGTTCAATAAATCTTGAATTTTATTGTAAAATTCGAAAGCATTTTCATTTAACTGTTTTAGTTCCGTTATTTCTATGTTGAGAGTATAGCAATCTCTCTTATCCGAATAAGTATTTAATAACGCGGTTTTTAGATCTGACCAGCGTTTAATTTTAGAACTAGCAACATTTACAGCAGCTTCTCCTTTAATTTTAGCATGAATACATTACGTACTCGTTCTGAAAATCATTGGGGTCTTGAAAGTTATAGAATTTGTTAACTAATTTCTCGCAGATTCCTAGGAAACGAGGAAGTAATTTTCGATCGCCGTGAAAATCGGGGATCATATCTAAGTATTCTTTCTTTAGAGTGGGAACAGCCATTTCGTTTATAGATAGGTTGTTTATTTGGTTAATTAGGTTTGAAATTGATGAGTTAGAATTATCCGAATCTGTGTCTGTGTTCGTATCTGTATCTAAAATTGAGTCTCTGATAGACATGTGTACTTACAGGAGCACTATCAGGAATTTATCCATTGTCCAAAATTGAACAGTGACGTTGACTCTGTATTCAGCAGGATCTGGAAATCTCATCCGCGATGATTTCTTATGGATGGTTGATTTCCGTTGTTTGTTCGAAATGGTTGGATAGGTTTCTTTCTTGATGGACACTCAGTTAATCGTTGACACGAACCGAAGAATTTAATAAAAATTTTCTATTCACGAAAATTGGTTTTATTTTGAATACTTCGTCTGAGTATCCTACCGACTGCGCCAGTTAAAGAACACGTTTTGTATTATAACATATAAAATGATATTTATTTCAACGAATACGACAGATACAACTTTCTTGTTACTTGTACAATTCAGAACTAACTATATTATGTGGTTTTTTATATAGTTGATTTTTGTATTTTACATTGTAAGCATTTACTAGAATTACATGGGTTTATGGTATCCTGGGAAAGTGGTGACACTGCATCTTCCATGCAGGTAACTTACATTTTTAATCCTCTTTATTAATATTTTAATATATTTTAAGTTTACAATTTTATTTTTACACAACATATATTTAAAATGTTAGCTTATTTCATAATATAGTTTATGGCGTGAATTGCCCTAGAGGCTGATACGCCTTTAAATTTTAATCGTACCTACATACCAACCCTATAGACGACAAGGTTAGTCACTTAATTATTAATTATGAAAAACCCAGACATAAGAGAGGACTAATAGATGGTCTGGGATCCATAGTAAAAACAATCACTGGAAATTTAGACGCGGAAGACGAGAAAAGATATAATTCGATTTTAAAACATTTAGAAAAGATCCAAGAGAAACTAAGTAACCAAATAAAAAATCAATACTCTGTCAATCAACAAACGATAGAGCAATTTAATAAAACCATCAAAACAATAAATCTTAACGAACAAGAATTAAAACTAAAAATTGAACACCTGCTGCACATAGTTATTGGTGAAACTGAACTTTTGAATAAGCTGACCATTCAAGATATTTACAACCAATTAAATACCGTGTTTAGTATGATTTTTGGTCTGTTACAGGACATAGAAAATTCATTAACTTTTTGCAAATTGCACATAATGCACCCTAGTATTATAAAAATCAATGACTTGTATTCGGAATTAAACAAAATTCACAACTATAATAATAACGAATTTCCACTGGAACCAACTTTCAAAAATATGTTAGAATTCGAAAATTTATTTACAGTAAATTGCAAACTGGATTCAAACAAAATCTTCTACTTTCTAGAAATCCCCATTAACTATGAAATAGATTTCCAATTATACCACCTCATTCCCATTCCAACTAAATATAAGACTGAATTTCTAACCATTGTACCTAACAAAAATTACTTTCTCAAATCACCTGATGGCCACATTAAATTACTGAACGGCGCGGGTATTAAGGGAATTAAATATCAATGTCCAAACGAGGTCCAGGAAATTAAGGACGAAACTTGCGAAAAAAATATCATATTAAGCAACGATAATAAATCCTGCTAATATACAAAAATTAAATTAAAGAAGAACCACGTAGAAATCATAGAAGAATTAAATCAGTATCTAGCTGTCCTACCAAATTCCGAAACAATCCACGTATTATGTCAACAAAGCGACGAAATTAGAACCCTAGAAGGGACATTCCTCATAAAAGAAGATCAATGTCAACTGAAATTCAGAAATAAAAAATTAAAATTTAAAGACGGCACCTTCGGCAAACCAATCATTTTAGATGATTTCCAAATCAGGTTAAACATAAGCCAAACTCCAACAATGAGCATCGATATCAATAATATTAGCGATTTCAAGCTACCCATTACCAAAATCGACAATATCGAGGAATACCACAGCGACACAACAAATATAACAATCCTAGTTTTATATATCGTTGTAATAATTATTAGCGTAGCGGCTTTCGCAGTATTCTTCCAAAGAAGAATTTCAAAAAGATCGCCTTCGCCTAAGAACCAAGACGTGGAACTTCAGTCGAGGACTTCACCCCTTAACCGTCAACAACCACAGCTGCATCTCCCAGATGACGCTCGAACCTAAGGAGGAAGGAGTTAACTCTTCCGTCCTCATAGGAACCGATGACCACAGCATCTCCCATAACGCGCTACTCTTCATATTTCTTTAATTCTATATATGTGTAATGTTACAACTTTTATCTTTAAGATTTCATGTCAGGCAGTTGCATTTTAGACATTGAAGTATCCACTTGTATTTTTGTATTTTCTGATTGTAAAGTAAATTTTTTTAGTAACCGTGAAACACGTTTACTTAACTATATATATATATATATATATATATATATATATATATATATATATATATATATATATATATATATATATATATATATATATATATATATATATATATATATATATATATATATATATATATATATATATATATATATATATATATATATATATATATATATATATATATATATATATATATATATATATATATATATATATATATATATATATATATATATATATATATATATATATATATATATATATATATATATATATATATATATATATATATATATATATATTATATATATATATATATATATATATATATATATATATATATATATATAT